>JAECWJ010000292.1:0-21302 GCA_018150375.1 Drosophila sturtevanti
CCACGAGGAAGTGATTTTTATAATGATTTTTATTATTACTTCACTTGTTTCACTTTAGAGAACTTTCCTTTATTTTTGCAATAATACGTTCAGCAAAATATAACTGGGTCTCACTCACTCAAACTTTCGGACAGAAGGTTTGACATACCTTTTGACGTACCTGTATTGCAAGTCATTCATTGCAACAACAATTTTCAAGCATTTCCCCTACACCTTCAGACTCATATGACATTTCCTTCCAGCATCATACTAAACTGACTGTACCAATATGTGGCAACTACAACCTGTCACCTAATTGACTCCAGCAATAGGTGGCAATAACAGCAAGGTGTATCGGAATTAGTAAACTTATGATATTACAATAACGGAATAGCAACAATTCGATGACACGACAAATATATATACTTTATGGGGTCGGAAACGATTATTTCTATGCGTTACAAACATCTGACCAATTTTATTATACCCTCTGCAAGGGTATAAAAAGTGATAGACTACGTTTGCAACGGAGAAGTCGAAACATGTAAAAAACAAGAATTGGAGCTCTACTTATAAAAACGAAAAATAAACTGCAAGCTGATAAACTACTCGAAATGACAACACTTAGCGATTTTCCCATATCAGTTTCGGAACATAAAACCCTTAATTTCTCCAAGGGAGTTATTTACTCCAACGAACTACTAAATATTGATGATGACACCATATTAAATGAACTGAAATCACAAAATGTTAATGAAATACAGAAAATTCTAAAAACTGAAAACAACACAACTAGAGTAACTGGACTCATTACCGTAACATTCGCTTAGATCACTTCCTCTTTATCAAACTGTAACCACATCTCGATTATCTCATTAGACTTCGCTAAGGCATTCGACAGAGTGGGTATCCACTCCATTTCAGATGAACTAATTGAATGGAAAATTGGTCCCAAAATCACTAAGTACATTTGTAACTTCTTATGCAACAGAAAAATAACTGTCCTCATAAACAAAACGTATTCCAATACACTTTCCTTAGAAAACAGGATTCCGCAGGGCTCCCCTTTGTCAGTCATACTCTTTGCTTTAGTCTTCAACAAGCTAAACAAAATAATTGCCCAACATAAGGAACTTAGCTTTAATGCCTACGCTGATGACTATACAATAGCTTGCAAATTTAAAAAAAATCAGTCTCTGTTGAATACCTTACAAACATTAAGGATTGGTGTAATTATTAAGCAGCATCTCTCTCAGTGGAAAAATGCTAACACCTACACAACACCTACACCTAATTTTGAAAATTCAAAGAAATAAATTCAACATCGAACAGAAAACTGCTGTACACTGACGGATCCAAAACCATAGACGGAGTAACATACGGTGTAGCAACGGAAAACTCCGTAATCTCCCAACAATTGTTACCTGACTACACCTCTATCTTCACAGCCAAAGTCGCGGGCATTCTTGCAGCCTGCAAATATGCCAGCAATCAAAGAGGTAAATTCACCATCTGTTCAGACTCCCTTACCGCACTACCAGCAATAAACAACACAAATTATCAGAGCTACTATACCAAATGCATTAGGAACACATTAAACAAACACGAAAATAATAAAATATCACTGCTTTGGGCCCCCGGTCACTGCGGAATAACAGGGAACGAGACAGCTGACGAAGCAGCCAAAAACGCTAAAATATTCTCTCACATTACGGAAAAGAATCATAACCCCACGGATATCCTAAACTTCCTAAAACAAAACACAAAGACATACAAGGAATTAATATTCACCAATACATCGCAATACTACAAGAACATTTCCCCAAGACAAAACGCCAACAACTAACACCTCTCGAACTGATGCATTGAAATCTACTAAAATCAGACAGCGACACACAAATATAACACACAGCCATATCCTTAACAAATCCCCTCCTCCAATATGCCGACACTGCAACGCACCAGTCAACATTTCTGATATACTTATTCATTACCCGTTATTCCAACAGGAAAGATCAAAATTTCTTAAAACAACGATAAAATAAATTACGTCATACCAAAATTTAAAAGAAACTATTGAATTCCTAAAAGCTGCCAATATCTACCATCTAATCTAGCCATATAGTCAATAGAAATGTAAATATTAAATGTAAATAATACGAGGTTAATTTTATTTAATTTTAAACATACACACAATAAGCTTAAGGCCTTAGTTGCTATAGTTTAATTTCTCAAATTACGTGGAATTTAAAATTTAGCGTAAATCACTTAATAATAATAATAATATACCCTTACATAAAAAATCTGCAAAGTCAACGATTTACGAGCGCCAAAGAAGCAGTTGGAACTTAAAAACCATGTTTTGGAGATGTCTCATGGTGATTTAAAAAACTGCTATGACCAATGGTTCGAACGGATATACTGTTCATCAGGGGGAGTTTTTTTTTTTTTAAATAATAAAGCCATTTTCACTTAAAAAAATTTTGTTCTTATTTGATATCTCCGAAATATGAATATTAGGCATCGTACACACTTATGTTATTCATCCTATTAATTGGTTTGTGTGCAATGTAGTTGCCTCTTCTTTATGTCGCACAATCGTAGTTGCTATAATAGAGTGAGTTGTGAAATGAAAAGCAAGAACCGGTGCGAAAAACGGTTACCAAGAGTTGAAAATTCGTAAGCCACTTTGTCAGTGGCGACTCAGTGAGTTTTACAATGAAGCTGACTTAATACTAATCTATATTGATGAATTTTGTTAATCATTGTTTCAGTGAAACTAAAAACGTTAAATTGGCAAAAATGCTACAGCACAACAAATATCCCACTACGGAGAGCTATATAAGTGATGAAGAGGCCAGCTCATCGAAAAATACGATTGATGAAAGATCACTTAGATCCAACAGGTTTGCAGCCCTTTCTGGCAGCAGCGAGGAAAGAGAAGAAAATAAGGACAATTCAATGATTAATAATAAACCGCCAACTGTTGAAGAGCGTAAAATAAAGCCTCCTCTAATATTCATACCTGACATCGCTGACATTTAAAGCCTCATTAAAGATGTTTTTTCTGACATTAGAGGCAAAAGCTTCGCTTATAAGTCCAGATACCAAACTTTTCAGCTAAAAGACGAACGTGCGAATCGTATTGTCATTAAAGGCTTGCACCACTCGACGGAACTCTCCGACATTAAAGAAGAGCTATCTGCTATCAAAAATGCTATTAGTCATCAAATCAAAAATGCTATTAGTCGTAGCATCAAAAAGCCTATTTTCGGGATCTACGCTATTGTCAACGTGGTTGCTTTTGTATTAAATGTTGGTTTTGAATCGATTAAATCTCGGTTTGGGTCAGCTGGATTATATAAATTTGCTGGTTGCCGTGATCATTGCTTTACAGCAAGAGTAGCGAAAATATAATTTTTTTTTCTCTTGGGCATAAATTTGCAAAATATTTTTTCTCTTGGGCAAAATAATTTGAAATATAAGTAATGAAATTTAATTGAATAGGAGAGGGGTTAAGTTGATTTAGCTTAAACTATGAAAATTATTAATATCAGCTTGTAGACGACTTGGAGATCTAAAATCAAAAAAACTACTTAAAACAAAGTTAAAGATTATCTGCGTACATAAGCACACTAGAAAAGTTCTGAATAAAGGTTATTATTATATACGGTAAATAGAAATTGCCCCAGATGATTTTCTTCTAGCACGCCCGAGGTGCCTTGAGTAGTGTTTGATAGCCAGTTTTTAAATGGAAGCTTCTAAGTACGGTTGTTCATATATTGCAGAGTCCAACTAAGCAGATTACCTGGCTGATGACATGATAACTCGTTCAACTTGTGTAAAAATATTATATAATTGGCGGAACCACATATCTATCGAAAATCCGTATCAATGATTTCAGTTTGTAATGCATCCTAACAAACTGAACTAACTAATGCTTATGGTAATAAAAATAATAATATAATAGAGCGAGGAGTTGAGTCTTCCACACTGTTGTCATTCGACTTAAAAGTAAATAAAGCATATTAAACATTTTGTTATCATAAATGGTTCTAAGACCGGTCATTGTTTTGGATACTTGCAGTCAGTCAATTGGAAAGATTTGACGACACCCAATGCCTCATTAGCCGGGTATTTCACTAAGTAGCTGTACTTTTTCACGTTTGATACAGAGAGGTATCATTATGAACTAAGATTTCGAATAAGGTCATCAAGTTTCCAAATTCTGAATGCTTTGCGCTAAATCTGGACAGCCGCATTTTGGGCAATTGTGATTCTTGTCTCCTAATTATTGTGCACTTTGTGGCAACTATAGCTCGCAAATAACTGTTGACCATTTTTCTTCTTGCGCTCTCGTTGCGAGCACAACCGAAAAAGTTCATACTCTCTCGCTCTCGCTGTAAGCAAGAGACTCTTGCTGTCTTCATTTATGTTTTCTGTGGAGCTCTTTTCGTTGAGCTCTTTGAATGTCGCTCTTTCAATGAGCAGTGCGTACAGACCGGAACGAGAAACTCTCGCACAATGAGACTCAGCAAAAGACCGATTGACCGAAAAACTCAACGCAAACGGTCTTCACATTTATTTTCGTTGTTGTGAAAATACGATCGCATTTTATATATTTGCTTGCCTATACGTGTGAATGTATACCAATACATATGCAAATGACTTTTTGCTTCACTGATCACGACGAATCGGAACAACCAGAACAAATCAAAATAGAAAAAAACGGTTTCCCTCCGAGCGCGAGTGAATTCGGCCAATCGGTATTGTTTCTCTACTTACACCCTTTCCATCCGCGAAATATCCTCAGTAACATGTTTCATTAGGCATGATGTCAATTTTGTGCTAGACTTGTATGGAACAGGCGGGGGGCTAATAGTTTATCGCTTTCTCCGATTGTTTCTATGTTTAGACTACGTGTTATCCACTAAACACTGAAACGTGAAGTGTTTATTCTACATGCTACAACAACGGGCGACTTTTCTGCTCGCAACTACAACTTGCTCTAAAGCGAACTAGCGTTAAATGAAGTCATTACTTCAAGTGGGCAGAGGTGCGGGTTGATGCAAGCGGGCAGAGACAAAGAAGTGATAACAAAAGTAACGCTTCAATATCAAAGTGTAACAAGCGGTAATCGACTATATTTTAATATTCAGCACAGTTGCTATGCCTGTACTAAGGTTCAATGGCCATTTGTCTGAATTGTTTGCTATATGCTTAGCACAGCTAACGATTGCCGCATTTGCTCATCAGAATTGATTTCGCTTTAAATGCTGGTCAAGGCTTATTATGTTTGTATTTTGTATGTATTTGAGGGCGCAGATGACAGTGCTGGTCAGGTAAAGCGATTAAAGCACTGAATACCTGTTTTTATTTCATCACAGGAGAAATGGTTCAAGGAAATTCTGCTTTGCACGCACAGGCGTTTAGATTCCAGAAAATTTCTAGAACGGTTTCTCTTTCCGTGTCACCTGGTCCAATCAATTGTTATTAAAGCTCCTTATCGGAAAATACTGATAAGAATTTAAAAAAAGCTTCTATCAAAACCAGTAAGGATTACTTAGAGTTATACCAAATGGAAAGACTCGAGACAGTTCACTTAACGGATGGAGTTAATCCATCACCCTGTTAGAAATCTAACTCCATCAACTACAAAAGATCGCGTTTCCTTCGACGGGTCGAGCAAGACGAGTAATATGAAATCGTTAAATATCATACTATCGAATATACTCAAATTACAGTTTCCAGGAGTCAATATAAATTTGCGTGGATTAAGAAGGGTATTCATGAAATATGGAAAAAACGTACAGGTATATAAATGTAACAAAAGATGATGCACAGTTTCAAATTTAAATAATGGAAGTAAAGCATAAGCTAAGAAGTTTAGGAATATGTATGTACGACGATTATGAGGAGAATTTTCCCTTTGCTGTAGATGTAGTACGACAGCGGTGGGCCAGCATGTAAAAAAAATAACAATCTCAGGTCGCCCTCGCGATTTAGAGTAGCTATTAAAATGTGTTAATTCGGAGATCACGATGCCGATCAGTGTTCGCAAATGTGCCTTCCATATTTATTGTGCTTTCCTTTACCAAGAAGCCCGCACAAATGTGCGCAGTACTCATAAATATGACTACTGCCAGAGAAATAAGGAACCCACCCCTGTCGTGTGAAATTTGCAGCGTTATTGGTTTCACCCACAAAGTAAACAATTCTATCAAAGAATAGATTGATTGGGATCTATTGCTGGCGAACATATCAACAGAAACAAATGAAAAAAATAGTCGAAAGTTATCATTGAGAGCGATCGCAAGTATTTATTATTTATCCCGTCAAAATTAAGTTATCAAAGTTAAATAAAAATTAAATATAAAAACTTTTATGATTTTTTATGGAGCCCGACTAAAGACTAGATTAAAGTAAACAGTGAACTACAGACAAAAAAGGAAAAACAGTGATTAATAAGTGTCAATAAAAAAATGTGCATACCGAAATCAAATCGCTTAAGTTCTATTTTTTGTTGTGTGAATACCTACACACATATATATATACATAAAAATATACTTTGACACATAAAGACGTAAACGATTTACACGGCGTCAAACTGCATATCAAGACGGGAAATAAATAAAATAATTACATTTTGCCAAGTCTGCCTCGAAAATGAATTGCCTGGACCTGGTCATTTCTCCCATTATTTACTAATAAAAGACTCGATGTTGGAAAACGAGATAAGGAAAGTTATTCCAAATCGAAATTCAAAAAAATTCAAAGCGCACAAATCGAGAATTGCTCTTTTATAATTGTGCTGGCCATCCTGAGCACAAACTTTTTATTTCTAGTACATAAAGTAGTTAAGCTTTACAATAACAATTGTATGCACATACACATAAACATTTAATTATTATTACCCATAGGGTACAAGGGTATATTAAAGTCGCTAAAATGTATGTAACAGGCAGAAGGACCCCATAAAGTATATATATTCTTGATCAGCATCAACAGCCGAGTCGATGTAGCCATGTCCGTCTATCCGTCTGTCCGTCTGTATGAACACCTAGATGTCAGAGACTATAAGAGCTAGAGTAACCAAACTTGGTGTCAACATCCGTCTAGTGTATACGCAGATCAAGTTTGTTTCAAATTTTTACCACGCCCACTTCCGCCCCCGCAAATTAGAAAAAGCTATAACTAGAGTTGTATTAAAGCTAAAGTATTTATTTTTGGCAGACTCTATTATATAGCTAATATGTACCATCTGACCGAAATCGGTCAATAAATATCGGAGATATACGTATATATGTTTTCTACTGAAATGCCATGGGCAGTAGCAGCTGAAATGCGTGAGCGAGATAGCATGCGCACGTTGCTTTGTACCGAATGACGCATTAGTTTCGTTCACTGATATGAGAGAGAGAAAGCATGCATTTGGTGTTTGGGAATATTGTGAGAATTCTTTCAAAAATTTATATTCAATTAATAGGGATTTCGAAGGAGTCTGTTTGAATGAAATATCCTTTTTTGGTACAGGGTATACTCCAAGACGGCAGAGACGACTTGCTTGCTTCATTATATTTAGTTTTGACTTTTTCGTCGGCGTGTCTATACTTTTTCGAGTCGTTTGTCAAAATACACTAAATTTTGTCAAATTTTAGCAGGGTATACATTTTTTCATACGATTAATTCAAAATAATAAGATAATATAGACTTCTCGGTTTGATATTTTGTTTTTTATTTTTTATACACTGTTAATAAAAATCGTTCGCAAAAAAAAAAAAAATTAAAAAAATATATATATATATATGTATATAAACATATCAAATAATACATAATATAAAAATAAAATTTGCAATGTTAACATAATTAAAAATAGGCAAATTTGGTACTAATATCAAGCTAAAAGACCCAACGAAATGAAAAATAAAAATATATAAATAAGTTATATAATTAGATAGTTCGTCAGCAGTAAATTTCAAGAGTTTCTGATAATCAAGTTGTTTGTAGGTGAACCTAAGTAGCGTAAAATTGGTCTGAGTTGTTTCGATAAAGTTAATTATCCAACAGTAATGGCTCCGCAAACTGGGAATATATGAAAGTATTTCGATTCAAGTCACAGAGCTAGAGTGTCGACTAGAAATGTTGACTCCGATGACGAGTACTGCTTAGAGTTGGAAGAGTTGTGCTTATCAACAAAAGCACAAAAAGTCAGCTTTAAAAAAGTCGTCCGATACCGCACGCCTCTGGAAAACAAAAATTAATTGGCAAACACTCTAAGTTCAGAGTTCCAAGTCATAGAAGAAAATTATGAGGTTGTCAGCCTCCCTAAAATGGCATATCCGTCAGCTGCAACTTTAAGGAGTCTGGACTACATGGTTTCGGCAATTTATGGCTCTTTTTTCTCATTGGAGACGGAATTTTAATGCATTTTGTTATGGAAAAGGTTGATTTATAATCGAAGCGTAAGTGGAAAGAGTAGCTTGATTATAAAATACCTTCATGGGAGGAATGCGGGACAACGCTAAATCGGCAAATCAGCTAAGTATTCGATAGATCTTGCCAGGTTAGATCCCAGACCAGTTTCCATGAAGCAGCATAATCGTATCTTATTTGTGGCTAATAAAAAAGGTAACGATAAGACCCCAAAATGTTCGGATTGTACATCCGAAGACCATGTCATATCCAATTGTCCGTTGTATTCAGCGCTATCAGTGAAACAACGTTTCGATTTCGCAAAATCAGCTCCGCTTTGTATTAACTGTCTTCATAGGGGACACATTGTGAGTAAGTGCACCGCAAAAAAGTGTGGTATGTGCGACATATGTACAGAAGTCGAGCGTTACCACCACCTCAGCAAAATCTACCTTTTTTTAACCTCACATATTATGCATGTAACGGCTCCAAAGAGTATGACTCTTGCAACTGCAATCGTTGGTGTGAGAAGGAAAGCTGGTGATTTGGTGCTAGCCCGGTGCTTTTAGAGTTTGGTATCTTAAAATCTATTTCTTCTTATCAGTCACTTCAAATGTCGACGCATCACTGGCTGGGAGATCCCGAACAATCTGGAATTGGCTGACCCTCACAGCAGTTTCATTTTACGACCTTTTAACAATTGGTGAAATAATGCAAAGCCAAGGACAGCTTTGTTTCTGGCAATACGGTGTTTGACAAAGCTGGGTGAGATGATTGAATCGTCATTACCAAAAGCAGCTGAAGTTATCAGGCATGATTTCTATGTCGATGACATGTTGACTGATACTGGATGAGTCGAGCATCTTCTGACAATTAAGTTTGAAGAGTCTCAAATTCTCTCCTGAATTCTGCGCCTTAGCACAGCGACGCCAATAACAATCTCGGAATATTTTTGTTCAACTAAAATACTTGGTGTTTTTTGGTTACCTAGAAGAGAAATCTTTCAATTTCTAATCGACATCTTGCTTCTTTGATCTACTAATCCTGTTAAGTCCCTTAATTTTTAAAGGAAGGACCCTAATGCAAGAGCTGTGGCTGAATTGATTCCAATAAATTTGGAAACGGCTTGGAATTTATTAATGTCAACTTTGTTAAATGTAAACGCTATCAAAATTCCATGCTTCGTCAACACAGAGTATCACTCTCCGATAGAAATTCATGGTTTCGCCGATGCTTCAATGAGAGCCTATGCTTGTCGTATATTTGTTCGTATCAAAACTGGGGAAGGCTTTTGCACTTCATCACTAACTTCGAAGTCAAAGGTAGCGCCTTCAAGATTAAAACGCTCCTAAGACTTGAGCAGAGTGCCGCTGACCTTCTCGCAGATCCGTGTCACCGTATTCGGGATATGATAAGGGTACCAATAGAACGTACCTTTCTTTGGTTTGATTCAGAAACAACTCTTCGGATAAAGTCACACCATTCGCCTTTGGCAACGTTCTTTTCCAACAGGGTGGCTGCAATTTAAGAATGGTCAGAAAAAGTATTATGGCGTCATGTATGAATGAAACTGAACCCAGCAGGCATTGTGTCTTGCAATTGTAATGTTGACGAATAAGTTGACCCGATTTGCTTAACAGGACCTGGTTTTCTCCGAAAACCTAAAAGAATTGGCCAATTACTCATCATGTCCAACTATCGGATGAAATGCGCGACCTGGAAGTTTGCAAATCTGCTGTCGTGCTGACAAATGTGGTTGATTATAGTTGAGACCCTCGATACTTATTCGCCACATACAAAAATTAATAAGTGTTCTGTTATGTTTTCCGTTTCATCTGTAGATGTAAACTTCAAAGTTTCACTATCTTTATGCATGAGTACACTGGATCGCTCAATTTGGGGGCGATTTGTAAACGCTGCTATTTCATTGCTCATTTTATTGAAACGCTTGCAATTTGCGCGAAGCAATTTCCGTCACCTCCATTTATCAAATTGTCGACTTTGAAAATTCGCTTACTTAAGTTGAAGCGCATACGAACAGAACTTTCTAGTGCTGAATTAGAGGACCACCTTAGATAACTTGATGGAATAATCGAATAGTATTCTTTTCGACATAAATATATTCCTATGAGGAATATATCGCCACTTTTATATACCTAGTCATCAATGCCATACATTTGGAACCCGTTTGAGACTTAACGTCAGATTAATTATCAATCTTTAAATTGATAGATAAAAAACTACAAGCGATCAAATTGGTTTACTGCTAATACCTTTCAAAGCCAATCGTCCCAGCATTGACAATTAGAGGAATCAATTGGCATTTAAAATCACCGTCATCTCCTCACTTTAAAGGATTGTGTAAGGCCGGTATAAGGTCGATGAAGTATTAGCCGTGTTCGCGCAAATCGATTTGACAAGGGATCCACTTTTGCCCCTTTTATTTCAGATGTAATGAACTTATGGATGATGCTTGGGGTGGATCACGGGGATGCTGACTGGAGGAGATCAACTAGCTGCAGTTTCAGATTAAAAATATCAAAGAAGCTAACTTCGGCCGTGCCGAAGTTTGTATACCCTTGCAGATTAATTAATTAATCCGTCATATCGGATTCAAGATATTTTAAAAATTGAAAATATAAAATTAAAAAAAATTTGAAGCAAAAAAAGAAAAACAGTAAGAAAAAATTCGAGTTTGCCAACGGCCGGAGAGGTGAACCTCCGCTCACGTCATTTCTAGAATCGATCTCTACCTATTGTGCTACCAAACTTATAATTCACTGCCTCGCTATTTCGGTATACATTGCAAGCGTCCAGCTTCTCGCTCGCTAAAGTTTCTGACGAATTCTAGAAAACAACAACACAATACAAATAGTTTTCTGTCTCTTTCTGTTTCGCACTCAGCTTGTAGTTTTTTCAAGAATGTGTTCGCATATATGTATGTAGGTATGTTTGTATGTTTGTATATATGTTGTTTGTGTATGCATGTATAAAAGCAAATATAAACGTATTTAATTGGCTGCATATGCATACATACTGATGCTGATGAAGGTTGATTCATTGATTTAATTAATTTTTGTTGGTGTTTATTATCCGATCTGATTCAAACTTGCTGGTAAGGTGTAAAAGAATTGCCATATGTATGTCAAATTTGGTTGAGATATCTCAAAAAAAAACAAAAAAGTTTTTCTCACAAGAATTGTTTTGAACAACTCAAATTTTGACCGAGGTACCTCTGATCTTTCCTATTTTTCTATAACTTATAGTTGCCCGATCCTAGCAATTCTTAAACTTGATTTTGATGAAAGATCAATGAAGAGAATGATATGACTTTTATTAACGTAGCTCAAAATTTAAGCTCGATTCCTTGCGAAGAAACAGACAGACGGACAGACGGACATGGTCATATCGACTCGGCTATCGATGCTGATCAAGAATATATATACTTTATGGGGTCGGAAACGATTATTTTTATACGTTACAAATATCTGACCAATTTTATTATACGCTCTGCAAGGGTATAACAACGGACAAGTAAAACGGACAGTTAACAAGGTATGTCCATTACCTTCAGAAGAAAATCGGTTTGAAAATAAACCCAATTATTTAACAGTGAGGTAAATTGTCAAATTTTTGTTTGAGTTCCATTTGAGTAAGGATTCTAGAAATTCGAGGATGTGAATTTGATGATAAAAATGTCCATCATCAAAAGGAGCATGTCTAAACTGCAGCTGGTAACGCTAAAGCATTTTTATTGAAATTTGGCAGCACAAGTCAGATATATCTGCTGCAAGCCTTAACTAATTATTATATCTCTTGAATTAAGTCAATAAGACTAAGATAATTAAATTCTCCGGCTGGTCTTTTCGGAGTTGCGAGCAACAATTACCATCGTCCAGGAACGCAATCCGGCGTCCGTATTCTATTCAACAAACAGTTTACGGCTCTGAATATGGGAAAGAATAGGTTGGAGTGTCAGTCAAATGCGAAGTGTTATGCACACAGTCGGTGGACTTGTCACACGACCGCTGTAAAGCTAAGATTGCAGTTAGAATGCTAGTTTGATAGGGGGTGATGAATGTTAAAAGACAATAAGAATCTTCGGAAAATAGGAAACTTGAACACAAAGAAAAACAAATTTAAGTATTTAATTTGATGTGTAATAAAAAAATATTAAAGAAGCTAACTTCGGCCGTGCCAGTTTGTTACTGCAGATTAATTGATTACTTTCTCCGTCATATCGGATTCAAGATATTTTAAAAATTGGAAATATAAAATTTTAAAAAATTTGAACCAAAAAAAGAAACAGTAAGAAAAATTCGAGTTTGCCAACGGTCGGTTTGAACCTCCGCTCACGTCATTTCTAGAATCGATCTCTACCTATTGCGCTACCAAACTTAAAATTACGTTCGCTATTTCGTATACATTCAAGCGTCCAGCTTCTCCTCCCAAACTTTCTGACGAATTCTAGAAAACAACAACATAATACAAATAGTTTCCGTCTCTTTCTGTTTCGCACTCAGCTTGTAGTTTTTTCAAAGCACGTGTTCTTATATGTATGCCAGCAAACTTTGAGTTCAACCCAGGCGTGGGATTCGGTTACGATAATTTAAAATTTTTTCATAGCTGGGCAATAAATCGCTTGAAGTTTTAAAATTTACAAATCCACAAATTAACATGTATTGGTGCTTTGTTAAGTTTGCTTCCATGAAAAGCGATAAGGCTTCATCCATGTTGCTTCCGAACATACTAGATTCGGTAAACTGGTACATAAAACTGAAGCAGCAGACTCATCATGTTTTCCAGATCGGCTATTCTTCCAATCATTTTGTCCTTTATTAAAGACTCGATGAAACCTTTCTTTGGCCTTCCACGATCAGTTGTTTTGTTTTTTGATTGAGAAATCTTGCCCGTGAGCCTGTACAATGAAATACTTTTCCTTCTCATTCAATAAACACTTTGAAATTGGACCACTAAAGACTTCATTTTTGATTGTACTTTTGCCAAAAAGTTGCAATTCTTTTGCATATGTAAACAATTCGCTTTGATGAATCGACCAGTTCGGTAAGGTAGCCGTTCTTTTCAATTTCTCCGTGTACAATATCATTCAATGTCATGCATTGGTTCCATTTCTGTGCACCAAAGATCAAAGATATATTGGTGTGCAAAAATACACTTATAAAAATTGTCTGCCAAAATCAAATTCAAATAAAAAAGAATTAAAAAATAAAAGAATGAATGATATTTCAAGTTCATACACAATACCATAATCGACGAAGACAGAGCGAAAACAGATGTTTTGTAGAATAAAGCAGCCCTTAAAAAAAATGTAAGACTACATCACTTTATTAAGGTTCATACTCACATTGGCAAATTTTGGCATCTAAGCTTAACACATGTATTACCTTAGACAGACAATTACTATGACTATAAGTTAGTGAAATTTTGTGGAATCAAGAACGATTTAAATGCTATTTTGAAAGTCCCGTTACAAATCCAGAAAAAACCAGTTTGCCATCAGGAAGTTTGGACATTTATGGGACAATTTGTGTGCATTTTGTCAAAAAACTTTCCGTGTTCATTCCATACATTTCAGAGAGCCACATTAAAGTTTCGTGTCCTCCGCATCGGTGGTTGCTACACCGGATCAATGCCATATGATGCAAAGTTCCGTTGCTGCTTCCTCGCGTGTCACCCAGTTAGCGCGGCTCTTCATTACAGCATCTACATATAAATTATCATGCAGGAGCTAAAGTTTAGTAGAGTTGCTTCGACAGCAAGTGTGGTTGATAAATGCTTCGCCAAGTATGCACAGCAACCATTTGCAGCTGCGTGCACTGTTTTCGCTACTAAGGCTGTTCTGTGAACTTGTTGTAGATCTGTCTACTGATTCATTTCTCAATGTCTGCAGGTTCATCGGCAGGCGAGGGATGCCACAAAGGATTTACAGCGACGCGCAATAACTTCGTGGGAGCGAGCAAGTACTGACAGAACTCGTTCAGCATTCGGAAGCCAGAAGGATCGACTACAGAGTTCGCAACCGAGAACGGAATAGATTGGGTGTTCATACCACCCAGAACTCCCCATTTCGGCGGATTATGGGAGGCGGCAGTGAAGGCAAACATCGTCTGGCAAGAGGCGTTGAGAACAATAACTTAACGCCAGACAGATCTCACTGTCACCTAGTGGGCGTGGGAAGCAATACTAAACTCACGCCCTCTAATCCCAAACACCAGCGATCCCAACGACAGAGAGGCACTAACACCAGGTCACTTCCTCACCAGGGCAGGCTCTTCGCCCTGCCTACGGATACGGTGCAGAAACACGCAATTACAAGGCAATTCCCATTCTTGAAGCGGTAGCGTCTGCTGTCGGAGCTCAAGCAGCAGTTCTGGCAAAGTTGGTCCAAAGGACTATATAGCCAATCTACGGCAGCGGACGCAGTGGAGAGAAGGAGGCGCAACAGCAATCGGATGTCTCGTATTGATTCACGAGGTAACAGGGCGCGTAGAACGCGTGATAGAAAGGAAACAACGACAGCAGAGTTCGAGAGTAGCCGAAGTGCGAACTTCTACGGGTCTAATTAAACGACCAATACACAAGTTGGCAATGCTACCAATTGTCAAAGAGCAGAAGACCTTTAACGGGGCCGGGATGTTGGAACAGCAGCAGATTTAGAATAATATAAATAGAATGATAATTAGAACATACAAATAACATATAAGAGAATCAAATTTAAGTTATGTGCAAATGAATGTTTGCCAAGCACAGCCAAATTAAAGATTATCCCGCAAACATGTGCGAGCGGTATTAGCTCCACCAGGTCGCTATGACGATCGCGGTGGTCTAAGCTAAGTTTAGTTTAAAAAGCTCTGTATAGAAAGAGTGGTTTTTTAAAAAGTTCTGTCTAAAGGTCAATCAGTTGAAGCTGAATTCATTACCTGGAGTTTGGCGGCTAGGATTCGTATGGAATAAAGTGAACCAGCTAGTCTGTTAACACCCAAAATCCACCTTTGTTTTTAATTTTGATTTGTAACCATTTCACCAGGAAAAAAAGCTCCAGGATTTTCTATTGAAAACATTAAAATTTGTTCTGTTCTCCTAAAAAGCAACTAGAACGTTTGAATGAAAGCATGTCATTGAAAGTGGTCTGTGGAACCAGAAAAATGTATACATTGGGATTCGCTAATTGAAATTGTGAAGTTTCTTTATGATGAGAAGTTGAAGAAATGGAACGTTTAAAAATAGAGCAACTTGCAAGAAATCAGATTATAAGATATACTTTTTTTACTGGTTCTTTTTTTGGTTCAAATTTTACTAATTTTATATTTCAATTTTCAAATATCTTGAATCCGATATGACGGAAAGTAATCAATTAATCTGCAAGGGTATACAAACTTCGGCACGGCCGAAAGTTAGTTTCTTACCCGATTTTATTTTGAATAACTGGCATGAAGTTGCAATATACGAGCAGTGTGATCCAGCGAACTTTGAAGTTCAACTTGAGCGTAGGATTCAGTGCAATGTTTCCTTCGGATAGCTTTGCTTTTGCCATTTAAAATTTTTCATAGCTGGGCAATGATATGAGTTTCGAATTTACAAATCCACAAATTAACATGTATTGGTGCTTTGTTAAGTTTGCTTCCATGAAAAGCGATAGAACTTCATCAATATTTGCTTCCGAACATACTAGATTCGATGGAAAACTGGTACGCAAAACTGAAGCAGCAGACTCATCATGTTTTTCCAGATCGGCTATTCTTCGTCGTTTGTCCTTTGACAAGACTCGATGAAACCTTTTTTTGGCCTCCTCGATCAGTTGTTTTGTTTTTTGATTGAGAAATCTTGTGGGCACAGCGCAATGAAATACTTTCCTTCTCATTCAGCTAAACACTTTGAAATTGGACCACTAAAGACTTCGTGCGATTGTACTATTGCCAAAAAGTTGCAATTCTTTTGCATATGCCCAAGCAATTCGCTTTGATAGAATCGTCAGTTCGGTAAAGGTAGCCGTTCTTTTCAATTTCTCCGTGTACAATATCATTCAATGTCATGCATTGGTTCCATTTCTATGCACAAAAGATCAAAGATATATTGGTATTACAAAAGTACACTTATAAAAATTGTCTGCCAAAATCAAATTCAAATAAAAAGAATTAAAAAAATAAAAAGAATGAATGATATTTCAAATTCATACACAATACCATAATCGGCAAAGACAAACAAAAACAGATGTTTTGTAGGGCAAAGCAGCCCTTAAAAGTATAGACTACATCACTTTATTAAGGTTCATACTCACATTGGCAAATTTTACAGCAACTAAACTTAACACATATATTACCTTAAAAGCCAGACAATTACAGCTGGCATATGAAGTTGTGGAATTTTGTGGGATCAGAACGATTTCAATGCTATTTTTAGAAAGTCCCGTTACAAATCCAGAAAAAACCGGTTTGCCATCAGGAAGTTTGGACATTTATGGGACAATTTATGTGCATTTTTCAAAAAACTTTGTGATGGATTTTCGATTTTGGCTTATGTTCACATACAGTGCAAGCGCTCACCCCGTTCATTGTACATTTCAGGAGAGCCACATTAGGTTTCGTGTCCTCCGCGTCGGTGGACGGCTGCTACACGGATCAATGCCATATGATGCAAAGTTCCCGTTACTACTTCCTCGCGCGTGTCCTAGTTAGCGCGGCTCTTCGTGCAGCATCTACATGTAAAAATTATCATGCAGAACTAAAGTTTTTAGTAGGGGTTGCTTCGACAGCAAGTGTGGTTGGTAAACACTCGCCCAGTATGCACTGCAACCATTTGCAGCTGCGCGTGCTCTCTGTTTCCTGCTAAGGCTGTTCACCCTTGAGCTTGTTGTGCGATCTGTCTACTGATTCATTTCTCAATGTCTTTAAAAGGTTCATCGGCAGGCGAGGGATGCCCTAAGGATTTACAGCGACAACGCAGCCAGCTACGTGGGAGCGAGCAAAATGCCAGAACTACGTTCAGCATTCGGAAGCCGAAGGATCGACTACAAGAGTTCGCAACCGAGAACGGAATGGATTGAGTGTTCATACCACCCAGAACTCCCCATTTTCGGCGGATTATGGGAGGCGGCAGTGAAGGCAAACATCGTCTGTAGGCGTCTGGGAACGCCAACAACATGAACGGAACTCCTCTCACCTAGTGGGCGTGGAAGCAATACTAAACTCACGCCCTCTAATCCCAAGCACCAGCGATCCCAGCGACGGAGAGGCACATAACACCCAGGTCACTTCCTCATAGGGCAGGCTCTTCGTACGCTGCCGCACTGCGGATACGGTGCAGAAACACGCAATTGCAAGGGCAATTCCGCGTTCTTGAAGCGGTGGCGTCTGCTGTGGGAGCTCAAGCAGCAGTTCTGGCAAAGTTCTCAATTCAGGACTAATATAGCCAATCTACCACAGCGGACGCAGTCGGATGAAAGAAGCGCCCAGCTTGGCAATCGGATGTCTCGTATTGATTCACGAGGTAACAGGAGGGCGCGTACGACGCAACGACAGCAGAGTTCGAGTAGCCGAGTGCGAACTTCTGCAGGTCTAATTAAACGACCAATACAAGTTGGCAATCTACAATTGTCAAAGAGCGAGGAGCCCTTTAACGGGGCCGGGATGTTGCGGAGCAACCCAGCAGATTTAGAATAATATAAATAGAATGATAACAATTAGAACGTACAAATAACGCCATAAGAGAATCAAATTTAAGTTATGTTGCAAATGAGTGTTCGCGTAAGCGTGAAGTTAAAATTATCCGCAAACATGTGTGCGAGCGGTGACCAAGCTCCACCAGGTCGCTGTAATGATCACTGGTGGTCTAAGCTAAGTTTAGTTTAAAAAGCTCTGTATGAAGGAGCAGTTTAAAAGTTCTGTCTAAGGTCAATCAGTTGAAGCTGAATTCATTACCTGGAGTTTGGCGGCTAGGATTCGTAGCCGGTCAAGTGAACCAGCTAGTCTGTTAACACCGCGTCCACCTTTGTTTTAATTTTGATTTCGTAACCATTCTGGAAAAAGCTCCAGGATTTTCTATTAGAAAACATTAAAATTTGTTCTGTTCTCTAACTAGAACGTTTGAATGAAAACATGTCTATTGAAATTGAAATTAATGGAACCAGAAAAATGTATACATTGGGATTCGCTAATTGAAATTGTGAAGTTTCTTTATGATGAGGAAGTTGGAAGGAAATGGAACGTTTTAAAACCAGACAGCTTGCTGAAATCAGATTATAAGATATGCTTTTTTACTGGTTTTTTTTTTGGTTCAAATTTTTTTTTAATTCCTCTTTCAATTTTTCAAATATCTTGAATCCAGATATGACGAGAAAGTAATCAATTAATCTGCAGGGAGTATACAAACTTCAGCACGGCCGAAGTTAGATTCTTTGATATTATTTTGAATAACCAGCCTGAAGTTGCAATATGCGAGAGGCAGTGTGATCCAGCAAACTTTGAAGTTCAACTTGAGCGTGGGATTCGAGTTTACGATAATTTCCTTCGGATAGCTTTTGCTTTTGCATTTAAAATTTTTTCATAGCTGGCAATAAATCGCTTGAAGTTTTAGAATTTACAAATCCACAAATTAACATGTATTGGTGCTTTGTTAAGTTTGCTTCCATGAAAAGCGATAAGAACTTGTAATATTTGCTTCCGAACATACTAGATTCGATGGAAAACTGGTACGCAAAACTGAAGCAGCAGACTCATCATGTTTTCCAGATCGGCTATTCTTCGTCGTTTTGTCCCTCTGACGAGACTCAGTAAACCTTTTTGGCCTTCCCCAGTCAGTTGTTTTGTTTTGCAGTTCAGAAATCTTGTGAGCCTGGCACAATGAAATACTTTCCTTCTCATTCAATAAACACTTTAAGTTGGACACTAAAGACTTCTTGTTACGATTATACTTTTGCTAAAAAGATTGCAATTCTTTTGCATATGTAAACAATTCGCTTTGATGGATAATCCAGTTCAGTAAGGTAGCCGTTCTTTTCAATTTCTCGTGTACAATACTCTATTCAATGTCATGCATTGGTTCCATTTCTGTGCACCAAGATCATGAGATATATTTGATTATTTTAAAAATCACACTTATAAAAATTGTCTGCCAAATCAAGTTTAAATAAAAAAAATTAAAAATAAAAGAATGAATGAAGTATTTCAAATTCATACACAATACCATAATCTATTTGAATAGGCAGTAGATCATTTTGCAGACAACAACCCTTAAAAATGTAGACTACATCACTTTATTAAAGTTTTCCTTCTCACATTCCTTCAAATTTTGGCAACTAAACTTAACACATGTATTACCTTAAAAGCCAGACAATTACAATGCTAACAAAGTTGCTTTAGATTTTGTGGGGATCAAACGAGTTTCAATGCTATTTTTAGAAAGTCCGTTACAAATCCAAGAAAAAAAACGGTTTGCCATCAGGAAGTTGGACATTTATGGGACAATTTGTGCATTTTTAAAAAAAACTTTGTGATGGATTTTTCGATTTTTGGCTTATGTTCGCAACCACAGTGCAAGCGCTCACCCCGTTCATTCATACATTTCAGGAGAACCACATTAAGTTTCGTCATCCTCCACTTGTCAGTGGGCGACCATTTTTGCTCCCCTGATCAATGCCATATGAGTCACAAGGTTCCGTTGCTGCTTTCTCGCGTGTCGCAGTTGGCGCGGCTCTTCGTGCAGCATCTACATGTAAAAAATTATCGTAATGCAGGAGCTAAAGTTTTAGTAGGGGTTGCTTCATTAGCAAGTCGCGTTTGATAAATGCTCATAAGATGCTCCAAGCAACCATTTGCAGCTGCATTAGCACTGTTTTCGCTACTAAGGCTGTTCACATGGAGCTTTTGTTATACGATCTACTGAGTTCGAACTTCTCAAATGTCTTTAAAGGTTCATCGAAAAGGCGAGGGATGCCCAAAGATTACTTGACAACACAACCAACTTCGTAAGAGCAGGCAAAGTACAGCCAAAACTACATTCCCAGCATTCGGAAGCCCGAAGGATCGACTACAAGAGTTCGCAACCGAAGAACGGAATATAGGTCAGGTGTTCATACCACCCAGAACTCCCCATTTCGGCGGATTATGGGAGGCGGCAGTGGGAGCAAACATCGTCTGGCAAGAGGCGTTGGGAACGCCAACCAGCGCCAGACGGGCTGCACCCACTCCCCTGGTGGGCGTGGAAGCAATACTAAACTCACGCCCTCTAATCCCAAGCACCAGCAATCCCAACGGCAGAGAGGCACTAACACCAGGTCACTTCCTCATAGAGGCAGGCTCTTCGTACGCTGCCACTGCAACGGATACGAAGTGCAGAAACACGCAATTGCAAGGAGCAATTCCGCGTTCTTGAAGCAGTATTGGCGTCTGCTGTCGGAGCTCAAGCAGCAGTTCTGAGCAAAGTGGTCCAGGACTATATAGCCAATCAGCGGACGCAGTGGATGAAGGAGGCGCCCAACTTGGCAATCGGATATCTCGTATTGATTCACGCGAGAGTAACAGGAGCGGCGCCCAGCGTGATGAAACCCAACGACGGCAAGGTTCTAGTAGCTGAAGTGCCCGAACTTCTGCAGGTCTAATTAAACAGCCAATACACAAGTTGGCAATGCTACCAATTGTCAAAGAGCAGGAAGGCCCTTTAACGGGGCCGGGATGTTGGAGCAACAGCAGATTTAGAATAATATAAATAGAAAGTGATAATTAGACATGCAGAAATAACATATAAGAAGATCAAATTTGAGTTCATGTTGCAAATGGGCTGTTCCGATGCTTGGTAAAGTTAAAATTATCCTGCAAACATGTGCAGAAGCAGTGTGAGCTCCACCAGGTCGCTACTGTGACGATCGCGGTGGTCTAAGCTAAGTTTAGTTTAAA
>JAECWJ010000293.1:0-54468 GCA_018150375.1 Drosophila sturtevanti
ATAAAACTATAACCGATGACGACAAGAACGCCGGAAAGTATAAAGAAAACTCGAAGGTCTGCAAGAACAAAATTGGTATTAGAAACAGTTACAAGTTCGGAGTCGACAAAAAGAACGCCAAAAAAAGAAGACGCAGAAAGAGACGATTAGTGAGACGAAAGAATACGTTGAAGGAAGAAAAGAAAATCGAGAAGCAAACGAAGAGCAAGAAATTGAAGTGGAACCAGTAATTGGAGTGGATCCATTAATAGAAATCGAACCAGTAAACAAAGTCGAAGTAGTTAAGAAAATAGAATCAACGAACGATATGGCGAACAATGAAATTCAAGCACAACTGCAGCAAGTAATGCAACTGCTAATGTTGAAAATTCAAGCCGACGAACAGAGGGTAAATAACACTGCAGACCCACCGATTAATTTCGAAAAAGTAGTTGGCGAATTTAATGGAGAAGGGGTCAGGAGATGGTTTGAAATTTTTGAATATAATGCTGAAGCTTATGAGCTGAATGATAAACAAAAATATTCACAGGCCAGAGGCAAGATGCGGCGCCGCGAAGCTATTCTTGGAATCGGAAAGAGTGAACAATTACACGGATTTAAAAAATCGCTTGATCGAAGAGTTTGAGTGTGAACTAAACAGTGCCGAAGTTCACCAACAACTAAGAGAACGTAGAAAGCTCAAGCAGGAGTCAATGCAGGAGTATATCCTCAATATGAGAAAAATTGCATCATATGGTAATGTTGAAGAATCTTCTGTGTTGCGTTACATAGTCGACAATTTGTACATTAAAAATGAGTTCAAAGCTGGCTTATATGCATGCAAAACATATAAATCTCTCAGAGAAATGTACGAAATTATGGAACAGATGTCGAAAGCCGAAACCAATAGCAATAGCACAGCTAAATCAGAAGCAGTAGCAAACAAGCAACAAACCAAAAAGCAAAATTGCTTCAAGTGCGGATCAGCTGATCATAAAATAAAAGACTGTAAGGCCGAAATAAAATGTTTTAAATGCAATGGGAACGGACACTATGCTCGAAACTGTCCTCAAAAAGATGAAAATGTGCGAAACATAATTGATCAAAGCCGTGTAAAGAATATGTTTGTTAATGGAGTTGCAGTCGATTTTCTTGTGGATACAGGATCGGATGTTTCAATTGTGACTGAGACCATTGTGAAGCAGTTGAATAACATCGATGTACACAATAGTGCAGCAATGTTGAGTGGCCTAGGTAAAAAACAAACAAAGCCGAGAGGATTCTTTACGGCCAATGTAGAAGTTGACGGACTGCAAACGGAGCAAAAGTTCTTGATCGTACCAGATAACGCAGTGGATTGCAAAGCTCTAATCGGACACGATTTTATTGGAAAATTTAACTTTTCTTACACGGACAAAGGGTTCACATTCTCAAATGATCAAATTAGAGAGCACGATGATAAGCAGGAGTCAAACGTATATAACATATTCGAAGTTGCCAGTGTGTATGCAGTGCCACCACGATATCAAAGCGCAGTTGAAGAAATGATCGAAGGTGTGAACAAGCAGAAAGTTCAACAGGAGATGCAGTGTCCAGTAGAGTTGAAGATCACCCCAGATTCAACAATGGTATCATTCCATCAGGCGCCGGCACGATTGTCTATGTGCGAGGCAGCGTCCGTTAAGAAGCAAGTGGACGAATGGCTTATCGATGGAATAATACGGAAGTCGACATCTAATGTGGCAAGCAGAGTAGTCGTTGTCCGAAAGAAGGATGGTACACCAAGGATTTGTGTTGACTATAGAAAGCTAAATAGTATGACGTTGTCCGACCGTTTCCCGGTCCCGCTGATGGAAGAAGTGCTGGAAAAATTACAGTCGGCGGCATATTTTTCAGTGTTGGACTTGAAGAACGGATTTTTCCACGTGCCAGTAGAAGAGTCTAGCAAGCATTTAACTGCCTTTGTCACGAAAGAGGGACTTTTCGAATTTAATAGAGCGCCGTTTGGGTTCAAGAATTCGCCAGCAGCGTTCATAAGGTTCGTCAACTACGTTTTTCAAGATCTAATCAACGATGACGTAATGCAATTGTACATGGACGATATTATAGTGTATGCACCATCTGTTGAAGAATGTATGATTAAAACAGAAAACGTATTAAAACTGGCCGCACAATACAAATTGAAGATCAATTGGAAAAAATGTAGCTTCTTACAGTCGAGAAAGAAAAAACAGATGCCGTCAGCCGTTTTGGAACGCCGAAAAATGTGAGAGGCGTACAGTCCTTCCTCGGACTCACTGGATTTTTTAGAAAATTCATTAAAGGATATTCCCAAATTGCACGGCCACTGACTAATCTACTCCGGAAGGATGCAAAGTTTTTTATTGGTCCAGATGAACTCGCAGCATTGCAGAAGTTAAAGGAATTACTGACGAGTGAACCAGTTTTACATCTGTATTCCAGAGATGCCCCTACTGAACTCCATACAGATGCTTCACAGATGGGATTTGGTGCGGTGTTGCTTCAAACTTTTGACGATAAACTCCACCCGGTGTACTTTTGGAGTAAAAAGACGTCTGCCTCAGAAGCTCAACGCCACAGTTACATACTAGAGGCAAAGGCTATGTATTTGGCATTGAGAAAGTTTCGTCACTATTTGATTGGAATTCATTTTAAATTGGTAACGGATTGCTCCGCTTTTAAGCAAACCTCAAAAAAGGAAGACGTACCAAGAGAGGTTACTTCGTATGTGTTATATTTGCAAGATTTCTCTTGCGATATTGTTCATAGGCCGGGAAAAAATATGCAACATGTTGATCACTTAAGCCGCTACCCACAGTCGATTTATAACATCACTGCAGAAGTGTCAGCACGAATAAAAAAGGCGCAGAGTAATGACGACCATATAAAAGCCGTAGTGGTGATTCTCCTGAAGCAGCCGTATGAAAACTACAAACTAAAAGGCGGCTTATTGTACAGATCAATCGATGGCAACGATTTGATAGTTATACCAAAGCTAATGGAAAATGAGATAATACGACAGGCGCACGAAGTTGGTCACTTTGCTACCCGCAAGACTATACACTATATACAACAGCAGTATTGGATCCCACATTTGGAGCGTAAGGTGTCAAATTTTATAGCTAATTGTATTCGTTGTATTATTCACAGCAAGAAACTTGGTAAACAAGAGGGTCTATTACACGTTATAGACAAAGGAGACACGCCCTTACAGACGTTGCACATCGACCATTTGGGGCCAATGGATTCAACATCCAAATCTTACAAGTATATTCTTGCGATGGTCGACGGATTTTCTAAGTTTGTTTGGCTTTTTACAACAAAGTCAGCAGGCCAAGAGGAAGTAGTCAAGAATCTCACGGAATGGTCTAACACATTTGGTTTTCCGAATCGCATTGTGAGCGACCAAGGTGCAGCCTTCACGTCCAACGCATTCGAAGGATTCCTCACCGAAAACAAGGTGGAACATGTCTGCACAACTACAGGAGTTGCTCGAGGAAATGGGCAAATTGAGCGGGTGAATAGATCTATACTGGCTGTCATATCAAAGTTGTCCACAGACGAACCAGGAAAATGGTACAAATACGTTCCGCAGGTGCAAAAGGCACTGAACTCTCAGATTCATGCATCTACAAAGGTATCACCGTTCGAGCTGATGTTTGGAACAAAAATGTATGCAAATGCAGAAGATAGAGTTTTATCAACGATAAACGAAGAGTTCATCACACAGTTCAACACGGATCGCGACAATCTGCGTAACGAGGCAAAGAAAAACATTGAAGAAGCGCAAGTGGCTTACAAACGCAATTACGACAAGAAACGCAAGCAGGATCATGAGTACAATCTAGGCGATCTGGTCGCTATCAAGCGAACCCAATTTGTAGCAGGCCGCAAGTTAGCTGGAAGTTTTCTTGGACCATATGAAGTCACAAAGATTAAAAGGCACGGTCGCTATGGAGTACGTAAAGCTGCCCAAGTGGAGGGACCGAACGAAACAAGCACCAGTTCTGATAATATGAAGCTATGGAGGTACATTGCTAACAACGACGACACTCTGTCATCTGGGACAGATGACGATGAGCAGGATGGCCGAATGTGAAGTGGTGTGGCACTAGGGACCTGCATACTCTCCCATCACTGGTAAATCGTTGTCGAAAGGCACGAAATGGATGGAAGGGCAGAGGATGAGAAAAGGCGGCGGAGAGGAGTCAGTCGAAAGGAAGAGTCGACGGTAGAAAGTTGATATAGAAAGTTAGATAAGAAGTCGCAGTCGTCTAGTTAAGTGAACATAAAAAGTCGAATACCAAGTTTAGCACTAGAATTCCGAAATTGATCAACTTAGATAAATAAACATTCAACTTATTATTATAAATAAACATTCAACTTATTATACATCTTTACATACATATATCCCATATCCCATCATAAGTCCCTATATATATATTTTTTATACATAATTTTTATATATAATTTATATTATTGCATAACTTTTATATAAACATATCCACAATATTCGATACATATATATTTATAACCATACTCATTCCTAGTATTTTAAACGTTCAATATTTATAGTCCACATTCTCTAGCACTGTCCTCCGCGGTCTCAGCTCCGTTCTTTTTTTTGTTATTATTACCTACGTACAATACAGTCCACTCCAGGTTCTGCATCCATTCCTTATTTTTCAGTGGGTAGCCGGTTTCTGATCGGACTATGCCCACAGACCCTGCCAAGAGTCTCCCGAAGCCTGATCGTCTCTTCGTGCCGCGCCGCTCCACGGTTCTAGTAGCGCTCCCACATCGCCTTGCCTCTCTCAAACTCCGCGCAAACGAGCATCCTTGTCCAGCCGAGTGCCATCGTCCAACCTACCGGGCTCCGAAAAATTCGCCGAGGTTTCGCGAATCACCATCTCGGTTCCAACTGCCCCGGTCCTGACTAGATCCGAGTTCCAAAAGCGTTTATACGCATCCACGATGGCGTTAAGTCATTTCATCGCAGCCTGCGATAGTCTGACCGTGTTCGAAGTGAACAACGGTCCGCCAACGGCGCACTCCATGATCCAAGTCACCCAAGACTATCGACTACCTCCGTGCGAGGTGGACGTATTATCCGGGGATTATAATCAATGGCCTACCTTCCGCGACTTGTTTACAGCAATGTACGTTAGCAAACCGAGGTTGGCGCCGGTAGAAAAATTGTTCCACCTCGTATCCAAGACCAGAGGCGAGGCTAAGGCAATCGTGTCTAGCTCACCTCTTACCAACGACGGTTTTCACGCTGCATGGGAGAATCTGAAGGCTCAGTTCGAAAATAAGCGGCAGTTAGTAGCCACTCGGACAAAAATTCTGTTCAACTTGTCTCCAGTCACGCATGAGTCGTGTACTGCACTCAAGAATCTGCAAACGACCATTCAAGGGTGTTTGACGACTCTAGAACGGTCCAGAGTCAGTACGGAAAATTAGGACGTACTGTTGGTGGTCCGACTTGAACCATTTTTTGGTCGACCTGTACCGAGTCTTAGAAATCCTCGAAGACCGAAAATCGAGCTCCACATCCCAACCTCTTCCATTCGCTGACACTCAGGTGACTGTGACGCCAGTGTCCTGTAAACTATGTGGGAGTGAGAATCATCCGATTCGAATTTGTCTAAAATTCTTAAGTATGTCCGTTCCGAATCGCATGACGGCCATCAAGCAGGAAAAACTATGTCTGAATTGTTTCGCCCGCGGTCATCAGTTACGTGACTGTCCCAGCGTCCACAGTTGTCATACTTGCAATGAGCGGCATTATACGCTGCTGCTCCGGGCACCGTCCGCCGTTCCTCCAGCAGCGAATCCTTTCCGAACGCAGCCCACAGCGCCTCCATCGCGCACTGATTCCGGTGAGAGCCCCATTCATAATTTCATGGTTTCCGCCCCACGCAAGGGCTTACTCGGGACCGCTATGGTGACCATCCGTCATCTAGG
Source organism: Drosophila sturtevanti (assembly GCA_018150375.1). Taxonomy (NCBI): domain Eukaryota; kingdom Metazoa; phylum Arthropoda; class Insecta; order Diptera; family Drosophilidae; genus Drosophila; species Drosophila sturtevanti. The sequence continues at coordinate 5,968 of JAECWJ010000293.1, forward strand.
GACCAAATTCCATGCTCGGGCGTTGAATGACACTGGTTCGGAGGGCACTTTTGTAACAAAAAGAATGTTAAACATGGTAAAACCACCGTTTCGTGTGATCGACGCTCAAATCAGTGACATTTCTGAATGCGTGGCGGCTCGCGTCCAAGAGCTGTGAAACATCACGGGTACAGCCTTAGCCGACCCCCACTTTAATCAGAGTTCCAGCATTGATTTGCTAATCGGTGTCGACCTTTTCCCCCAAATCAAAAAGGACATATGCGGTTCTCTCGTCGGCCTTGAAACGATATTTGGGTGGGTTCTATGTGGACCCATGGTCAAGTCTCCCACTCCTTCGTCATCCGTTCTGACCGCAAGGGTCACTGTAGTCCCAAGCAACATGAGTTTGGATAAGTTGTTCACCAAATTTTGGGAGGTGGAAGATCTTCCAGCAAAACCGGAAAAAGAAGATGATAAAATGTGCGAAACTCATTTCCGGGAGACTACCAAACGAAGAGAGGACGGACGGTTTGTAGTGTCCTTACCCTTCAAAGACCCGGGAAACATAGACTTAGCGCATTCCAGATCCATAGCCATGGCCCAATCCCTCAGGAATCAGGCTCGCCTAGGGAGCACCCCAATCTTGGAAGGGCAATATGAAGCAGTCCTGCGTGAATATGAGGAATTAGGGCATATGATTCGCGTTCCACCCCCTACTGATTCCAAAAATTTCTATTTGCCCCATCATGCGGTGTTTAAGCCCGAAAGTCGAATATAATTGAGTCAACTGAAGTACGATCTAAATAAGATAGATGAAAACTTATATCCATTGACTTTAGCTCAGAAGCAAAGTTTAAAAGTAGTAAAAAACATGTTCCTGAATTGCGAAAATGGTTTAGGACTTACTAGTTTACTCAACCATTGTAATGATATTGGGTTAGCAAAGCCTTTAAAACAAAGATTCTACTCGGTTATTCTTACAGTGGAAAAACTGGTTTTTAGTGAAATCGATCGTATGTTATCCTTGGGGGTAATAGAACCTTCATCCAGTCCTTGGAGTTCTCTGATGCATTTGGTTCTCAAACCAAATAAAGTTAGACTTTGTCTACATGAACATAAATTAAATAACCTTACAAAAAAGGATACATATTCTTTGCTAAATATTGACTGAATCTTCTCTAGGCTACCAAAAGCTAACATTATATCCAAGCTAGATCTTAAAGATGCGTATTGGGAATTTGCCCTAACTGAAGAATCCAAGCCTTTAACAGCCTTTACCGTGCCAGTTAGACCTTTTTATCAATTCAAAGTGATGGTTTTTGGTCTCTGTTACGCAGCATCCACAATGTGTAGACTTATAGATCAAGTCAGTCCGCCTGATCTACATTATTGCGTTTTTGAGTATTTAGATGATCTTGTTTTAGTCTCCGAAGATTTTTCCTCTCACCTAGCTGTTCTCATTTAAGTTAAGCTGAACAATTTCAAAAAGCAAACATAACTCTAAATATCGCAAAAAGTCATTTTTGTGTTACCAGTGTAAATTACCTTGGTTATGTCTTCAGAAACGGAGGTATTTGTACTGAACCCACAAAAATTTCTTGTATGTTAAATTGGCCGAAGCCGAAGAATCTTAAACAAGTTCGCGGATTTCTTGGCGTATATGGCTGGTATCGGAGTTTTATTCAGAACTTCTCAGAGCTTATTTTCCCAATAGCAGAACTATTATCTTCTAAAAGGAAATTTTGTTAGACACTTGAGACAGAGAGTGCTATGGACAAGTTATAATCAGTTTTAACGTATGCACCAGTGCTACAAAATCCGGAGTTTGCCAAAAAATTCTATTTATATTGTGATGCTAGTGAATTTTGGGATCGGCGCTGTATTGGTACAATTAACAGAGAGTAATGAGGAAATGCAGCAGTCCTCGGTAGATAAGTTGTCTAAGTGGCCCAGTCATTTTAGACAACTGAACAATGACGATATGGGTGCGAATCCCAGGCTAGTGCATGGATGTAGCTTTTCGTCTAAGCCGAAGGCCTTAGTTGTCAGTGCTTGTAAAATATAGTTAGGTTGATAGTTTTACAACTGTATCCTAATAATAATAATAATGAGGAAATGCCAATTGCCTCTATGTCAAAGAAATTAAGCCGTGCTCAACGTAATTATAGTGTAACAGAACGTGAATGCTTAGCCGTCATCTTAGCAATGGAAAAGTTTGTTACTTAGAGCTTCAAGAATTTGAAAGAGTTACTGCTAATTCTAGCTTAATTTGGTTGATGCGACAGCAAAATGTTTCTGGAAGACTGGCTCGTTGGATTTTTAGATTATAGCAATTCAAGTATTCAATGTCTCACCGCAAAGGAAGAGATCACATAGTTCCAGATGTATTATCCCGACTTTGCGAGGAAGAAGAAATTTCTCCATTAGAAATAGGACCTATAGTGGACTTATTCTGATGCCTTTCACGATATTAGTTATGAAAATCTAAAACAGAAATTATTGTCTAGTCAGACTAGATTTCCATATATAAATGTTATAGATAAATTTATTGTTGAAAATAAGCAAAAGTAACATACAAAATATAATGTATGGGATTATCGGTATATCGATAATTGAATGTTGCCACATACATGTATACACTGACGATGATTATCGTTGTTCTTCCTGTTCTACTTCTATTCTGGTGACGAGCGCGTGCGGTTCAGTTAATATAAAACTAAAAATTAAAACTGTCTTTGTGTATTTATTTAGAGTTGGTCTGGTTCATGCTTAATTGCATGTGTATTTACATGTATAATCAATAGGTTATGGGCCCAGACACAATCGCCACTAAATTATAAAAAAAAAAAACATACATATAAATATATAAAGTTTTAATTAAAGTGAAAGCTTGGAGTGTGAGTGATTTTGAGGCTTTGCTTGACAAAAGCCAAAAACTAAATTAATAATATAATAAATTGCCAACAAGCAAAACCAATATATAAATCATTTTTGAATATATGTATATGTATTGTCGCCGTTGCGTTATTTCGTTGTACCAAAAAGGAAAAGAATTTCTTAGAAACGCATACATTGCAATACCAACAGACGCCACGCGACCGACAGACGTGCGCCTAACAGACGCCAGGCATACAAGTTACGCCACGATCAAATTTTGTGTACATATATTTGAACAAAAAAAATAGGAAGTGACGCAGGCCTCGGTAGATGAGTTGTCTAAGCGGCCCAGTCATTTAGGCAACTGAACAACGAGGACCCGGGTTCGAATCCCAGGCTAGTGCATGGATGTAGTATTCGTCTAAGCCGAAGGCCTTAGTTGCCAGTGCTTGTGAAATATAGTTAGGTTTGATAGTTTACAACTATATCCTATACTTTAATAATAATAATAATAATAATAATAATAGGAAGTGAGGTGAAGAAAGAAACAAAAAATGGATAAAGGAAAACGTAACATTAAACCATTCACTGGAGACAAATACTCTATTTGGAAATTTCGAGTTAGGGCTTTATTAGAAGAGCTTGATTTATTAAAAGTGATAGATGAGCCACAATTAGAGAGCGCAGATGAAACTAATAAAGCAGAAAGGAATGCGAAAAACATTATTATAGAATATTTGAGTGATTCGTTTCTAGGTTTTGCTAATTCTGGGAATTCGGCAAAACAGATTTTTGCTAATTTAGATGCAATCTATGAGCGCAAAAGCTTAGCGTCGCAGCTATCACTGCGAAAGAAATTACTATCGTTAAAGTTAAAAGGTGATACCCCGCTGCTAAATCATTTTAATCTTTTTGATGATCTTATCAATGAACTCATTGCATCAGGTGGCAAATTAGATGAAATGGATAAAATTTCCCATTTGCTTTTAAGTTTACCTTCAAATTATGATGGAGTTATTAACGCAATAGAAACTCTTTCAGAGGATAATCTCACATTAGCGTTTGTCAAAACACGGCTTCTTGATCAGGAAATAAAATTAAAAGGTGTAAATAAAGACACAAGTGCTAAAGTGTTGCAAGCTATTGGAAACAAGCAGCAAAAAGTGAATAAGTTTCAGTTTAAACAAAAATCCAAAAATGCCAATAAGCTATTTAATAAAAATAAAAACTGGCCAAATGTTAAATGTTTTCATTGTGGAAAATTGGGACATTTGAAAAGGGATTGTTATATTTTAAAGAAGCAGACAGGCAATCAAAACGTTAGTGAGAATAGTGGAAAAGAAAAACAGGCTCAAATAGCTATAACAGCACAGTCCGATCGTGGTTTTGCCTTTATGATTAGAAGTCAATGTCATAGCACAAATTCAAATGAGGTAGAATTTATAATTGACTCCGGCGCTTCAGACCACCTAATTAAAGACATTGGACTGTTTGCGGAATTCGAATACTTGCGTTCAAAGATTTCAATAGAAATCGCAAAACGTGGCCAATGTATTCATGCTACGGCTAAAGGAGTTGTACATCTCAGCTGCTCTGGCAATGAAATATCGCTGAAGGACGTGCTGTACAGCAAGGAAATTCCACACAACTTGCTGTCTGTGAAGAAGATGCAGGATGCCGGATTGACAATCGAATTTAATCCTGGAGGCATAAAAGTCACCAAAGATGGTAACATGGTATTTGAAGGAAACTGTGAGTATAATGTACCAATCATAAAATTTAATATGAGAAGTAAGTTATTCAGTTTAAAAAAATCAAAAAGTGCAGAGTATCGCTTGTGGCATGAAAGATTGGGCCATATAAGTGCTGGCAAGTTTTTAGAAATAAAACGAAATAGTTTATTTGAAGACATAAATATTTTAAATTGCATTGAACTAAACGATGAGTTATGCGAGGCTTGTATAAAAGGGAAACAGTCAAGACTGAAATTTGAAAAATGTAAAAATAAACAGCATGTTCAGAGACCACTGTTTGTGGTTCATTCTGATGTTTGTGGTCCGATCACACCCACAACAATTGATAATAAAAATTATTATGTTGTGTTTATTGACCAGTTCACACATTACTGTGTGACATATTTAATAACATACAAGTCTGATGTATTTTTTTGTTTCAAAGATTTTATAGCCAAAGGTGAGGCTCATTTCAATCTCAAAATAGTAAATTTGTATATCGACAATGGTCGAGAGTATCTTTCTAACGATATGCGTGAGTTTTGTGTCGAAAAAGGCATCAGTTATCATTTAACAGTTCCTCATACTCCACAATTGAATGGTGTTTCAGAGCGGATGATTAGAACAATCACCGAAAAAGCTCTTTCAATGATAAATTGTGCAAAACTGAGTAAACAGTTTTGGGGAGAAGCTGTTTTATCAGCAACATATCTGATTAACAGATCTCCAAGTAGAGCACTGAAAGAAATAAGGAAAACTCCTTATGAGATGTGGCATGGTAGAAAGCCACTTCTAAAATATCTGAAAATATTTGGCTCGACAGTATATGCACTTAATCTAGTGCGGAAAAGAAAATTTGACGATAAGTCAATTAAAGGTATACTGGTCGGTTATGAGCCAAATGGATATAAATTGTGGAATATGGAGTCAAGGAAGTTTATGATAGCAAGGGATGTTGTGGTGGATGAAGCAAGTTTGCTTGAATATAAAGATGTACATGATAGACCCTCTCAGATTGAACTTGATGTAAATCAAAATAAGGTATCTTCAATGGTAGAAGATGGAGAGACGGGTGCTTCCTTAATGGAAGGTGAAGGTTTACCTTCAATATCTGAGGAACAACCTCTTGAAAAAAATAATACTGTACATGGTAAAGACTCTCAAATTGAACTTGATTTTGTTAATCAAAGTAAGGAATCTTCAATTGTAGAAGATGGAGAGTTGGCTGCTTCCTTAATGGAAGAGCAAGGTGATTCTTTAATATCTGAGGAACAACCTTTTGAAAAATCCACAAATCTCGAGAATGCCGATCCAGTTGAGACTGGTGATAAATTAAAAAGGGACACAAGTGAAAAAGAAATAAGACGCAGTGAAAGAATTAAAGATAAACCAAAGCTATCATACAGATTTTTAGAAAAATGTCTCATGAATACCCAAATTTGTTTGAACAACATACCAAATACCTTTGATGAGATTAAATTTCGTGAAGATCGAATTCAATGGGAATATGCCATAGAAGAGGAGCTGAAATCTCATTTTCAAAATAATACTTGGTGCATAGTTCCAAAACCTAAAAACAAAAACATTGTAGATTGTAAATGGGTTTTTAGTATCAAACAAGATGAGTTTGGTAATTTAGTAAAATATAAAGCAAGACTTGTAGCACGAGGCTTTACTCAAGAATATATGACCGATTATGAGGAGACGTTTGCACCAGTTGCACGAATCTCAAGCTTTAGGTTCCTCTTAGCCATCTCAAATCAATATGATTTACAAGTACATCACATGGATGTCAAAACTGCATTTTTAAATGGAACTTTAAAAGATGAAATTTACATGACGGTTCCGAAAGGCTTGAATCATGAAAATGAAAATAAAGTATGCAAGCTGAATAAAGCCATTTATGGTCTTAAGCAAGCTGCAAGACGTTGGTTCGAAGTATTTGAACATGTGTTTAAAAGAAGTTGGATTTGAGAATTTAGGAGTTGACCGTTGTATTTACATTTTGAATAAAGGAGACATTGCCAAAAATATTTATATATTACTATATGTCGATGACGTAGTTATTGCTACTCATGAATCAGATACAATGTCTTATTTAAAATCCTACTTACTGAGTAAATTTCAAATGACTGACTTACAAGAAATATGTTTCTTTATTGGTATAAAAATTGACAGGAAAAATGGTCTACTAAGTCTGAGTCAATCGGCATACATTAACAATGTGTTAAAAAAATTTAACATGGAAGATTGTAAGTACGCCTCTGCCAAGTAAACTTAATTATGAGGCTTTACAATCGGAGGAATCATATGATGCACCTTGTAGGAACTTGATTGGATGTTTGATGTATATCATGCTGTGTACGCGTCCGGACTTAAGTACATCAATAAGCTTTTTAAGTCGATACACAAATAACAACAACAAGGAATTATGGCAATGTCTTAAACGTGTTCTAAGATATCTTAAGGGCACAGAAAATTTGAGATTGACATTTAAGAAAACTATAAAGGTTGATAGTATCCTAAAGGGGTATGTTGATTCTGATTGGGCTGGAAATGAGACAGATAGAAGAAGTACAACTGGATTTGTATTTAAAATGTTTGGTAATTGTTCAGTTTCATGGAATACAATGAAACAAAAATCTGTTGCTGCTTCATCTACTGAAGCGGAATACATGGCCTTATTTGAAGGTGTTAGAGAAGCATTATGGCTGAAATCGTTACTTAATGAAATTAAACTAGAATTAAAAGGTCCAATTGATATTTATGAAGATAATCAAGGTTGTATTAGCATTGCTAATAATCCTACATGCCACAAGAGAACAAAGCACATTGATATTAAATACCATTTTACTAGAGAACAAATTGAACAGAAATTCATATGTCTAAAGTATATTTCCACAGATAAACAATTGGCCGACATATTGACAAAACCGTTGCCAGCAATACGGTTCATATCTTTGAGAGAGCAACTATGACTCTCAGAACAATGAAGACACATTGGTTTGATTTTTTTTTTTTAATGCAGAACAATGAATGCTGGACTAATTTTTTTTATATATACATAAAATTAATCAAGAAAAGAATCAATTTTGAATTGAATCAAAATTTAAATTTTTCATTTGTATGCAATTTTAAAGCGAATTGAAATAAAAATGTATATACATATTATTATTTAAAAGTAAAAAAAAAAAAAAAAAAAAAAAATTTGTGAAAATAATGAATTTAAGTTGAATTAGAATTGAAATCTATCCATAATGAATTAAAAATGAAAATGTATATATATCTTTGTTTAAAACGTAAATTTGAAAGTATAAGAAATTCAATGAATCTGAAAATCAAATTAATTGTTCATCAAAATAAGAATTTATGAAAAGAATTGTTTATTGAATTGATCCGAAATAGGTTTTACTGGGTTTCCCTATTTCCTACAGCGAATGCTGGATCAAAATATCCCCAGAAGTAATAAAGAAAAGATAAGCGCAAACTCGTCAATCAGAATATGTATAATGAATGCTTTTGATATTTGTGAATGTAACTTTTGAGGTGGCGTGTTGAAAATAAGCAAAAGTAACATACAAAATATAATGTATGGGATTATCGGTATATCGATAATTGAATGTTGCCACATACATGTATACACTGACGATGATTATCGTTGTTCTTCCTGTTCTACTTCTATTCTGGTGACGAGCGCGTGCGGTTCAGTTAATATAAAACTAAAAATTAAAACTGTCTTTGTGTATTTATTTAGAGTTGGTCTGGTTCATGCTTAATTGCATGTGTATTTACATGTATAATCAATATTTATTTATAAGCAAACTTAGCATGCCTTAAGTAAAGTAGCTCAGGAAAAAAACTCATGAAAACTTTGGATACCCGTTCTGAACTACACCAATCGTTAGGTTGTTAAAAATATAAAGCTCTTTTCGGGTTAGATTTGATTATACACGGTGCTGATTATAGCCTGTTAAAAAATTTATCACTGTTAGAGGCCAATAACTCCATTAAATAATCAAGACAAATCAACGTTGATGCGGAAAGACATTCAAAACAACTTTAAAAAATTTTATGAAGGAAAAGTATCTCAGTATAATCTTAGATCGAAGCCAGTTAATTTTAAAGGAGATAAAGTGTTCAGAAGAAACAAGCCAAAATGGCTTGTAAAATGCAGAGTGAAGAAAAAATTAGGCAATTATTTTTATCAATAAGAAGATCTCAACCGAAAAGAGATTGGCACTTCTCATGCTAGAGACATTAGACAATAATTTCCGCTAACATGCCGCCTAACGTTGTTATTATTTTTGTTAGAAAAATTTTATTTTTTTATAGCATCCGGCGAATTTTAACCTCCTATTAGGCGCAAAAAAAGAAAACAACTTTTTCCACTTGCGATTTAATTATCGTTCGAAATATTTAGGCCATAGGGGGCGTTTTAGGGCTTGACGCAAAACTTTTGGAACTGATTGCATCTCACTTCAGGAGTCATCCGAGAGAGAGCTTTTGCTTTTGACGAAATATAAAAGAGCAGGTTCTAACCTCAGTCGGCGATTTCAATTTTGGGTTTAAGAAATCTATCAGAAGTATAGACAGACGGTTATATAACAAATCTACTATAAGCACATGTTTAAATTAAATCAAAAATAAATTTTTACAAAAAAATGTATAAGCCCAGTTTAGAAAAGGGAAACTCGTCTTTGAATGTCACGCACATTCAAGTGGCATACATAAATCAGTTCTTTAATAAAACTGCATCAGTAGGCAAGTGTAGTATGTTATATGCCAAACAAGCATATGCCCACCGTATTGTAGTGTATACAATATGTAAAGTGGTCATATACCCAAACTTAATGTTTGAGTATCAAGCGCATAAACATAGAGACACTTTGTCGCTTTGTTTACATAATATAACCGCCGTCAAGTGCCGTAATATGATCAGCCACTTATATGTGGACATGCCCACAGCGTGACAACGGCAGCATTAGCACTATGACGTTTTGATCATTCGGTACCAAGCGCATGTATATGCCATCTGCATATACATACATATTTAACAATATATATAAATGCATATGGCATGCTATATACTCCCGTTCTGTCGCTGCTTTGAGCGATAGAACTCCAAATTACTTATGTACTTTTAGGATAAGTTCAATTTTGAAATAAAGACGGAGCGAATATTAATTCGGACTCCAAAGAAGACAGAAGTGTTTTTCTTGTAAAGTTTTTCTTTACTAAAATGAAATAAAAAATATATTTAATTTTACATGGCGACCATGACAGGACATCACAAGCCTATATAAAAAAAAAATTAAATTAAATAATTAAATAAATTAATCAACAAAAAAAAGCCTCATTGATGGATGAGGACAAAAACTATAAAACGATTTCAACACCCAATTTGGTATAAGGTGTCAACTGGCAGGGTGCCTGATCTCAAACCTAATTGGATAACCACAACGATCACAAGAACTGGAACTAAAGCTACTTTATTGTCTACTAACAAAGAAGAGCTTTTTAAGCTTGAACCTTTTTCGTCAAAATCGGAGCTGGATAAAATATTAGATGATTTGCCAGCACCACCAAATTCACGTTGCGTTGACAAGCAAAGCGTGGCAATTGGCTTGATCAGCAGTCAAATGGAGAAACTTAAAGTGTATACAATGACAATTGAGAATAAAACCTCCTAGCCCAGTTTGCCAAAAACAACAAGCCCTTGTGACCAGCACCGGCCCCGCCAACACAACTACCTGTGCCCAAGGATCCGACAGTGCTACAGTGAGCACATAACGCTTCATAGAGCGTAAATACATACAAAAAAACCCATACCTTTGCCAAGAGCAAAAAACGCAATCAGGCCGCGAATACGCATAGGCCTGATTGCCTTTAATTTTAAAATTCTAAACATTTAACCAGAAGCGAACACGCCGGTTAAAAAACAACTAGCTTAAGCCATGCTTTTCGTCTATATAAGCTACATTCGTTCCTACATTCCATCCATTTTCTGCACATACATATATCCCATATCCCATCATAAGTCCCTATATATATATTTTTTATACATAATTTTTATATATAATTTATATTATTGCATAACTTTTATATAAACATATCCACAATATTCCATACATATATATTTATAACCATACACATTCCTAGTATTTTAAACGTTCAACATTTATAGTCCACATTCTCTAGCACTGTCCTCCGCGGTCTCAGCTCCGTTCTTTTTTTTGTTATTATTACCTACGTACAATACAGTCCACTCCAGGTTCTGCATCCATTCCTTATTTTTCAGTGGGTAGCCGGTTTCTGATCCGACTATGCCCACAGACCCTGCCAAGAGTCTCCCGAAGCCTGATCGTCTCTTCGTGCCGCGCCGCTCCACGGTTCTAGTAGCGCTCCGACATCGCCTTGCCTCTCTCAAACTCCGCGCAAACGAGCATCCTTGTCCAGCCGAGTGCCATCGTCCACCCTACCGGGCTCCGACAAATTCGCCGAGGTTTCTCGAATCACCATCTCGGTTCCAACTGCCCCGGTCCTGACTATCCACGATGGCGTTAAGTCATTTCATCGCAGCCTGCGATAGTCTGACCGTGTTCGAAGTGAACAACGGTCCGCCAACGGCGCACTTCATGATCCAAGTCACCCAAGACTATCGACTACCTCCGTGCGAGGTATTATCCGGGTATTATCATCAATGGCATACCTTCCGCGACTTGTTTACAGCAATGTACGTTAGCAAACCGAGGTTGGCGCCGGTAGAAAAATTGTTCCACCTCGTATCCAAGACCAGAGGCGAGGCTAAGGCAATCGTGTCTAGCTCACCTCTTACCAACGACGGTTTTCACGCTGCATGGGACAATCTGAAGGCTCAGTTCGAAAATAAGCGGCAGTTAGTAGCCACTCGGACAAAAATTCTGTTCAACTTGTCTCCAGTCACGCATGAGTCGTGTACTGCACTCAAGAATCTGCAAACGACCATTCAAGGGTGTTTGACGACTCTAGAACGGTCCAGAGTCAGTACGGAAAATTGGGACGTACTGTTGGTGGTCCGACTTGAACCATTTTTTCCATCCACATCCCAACCTCTTCCATTCGCTGACACTCAGGTGACTGTGACGCCAGTGTCCTGTAAACTATGTGGGAGTGAGAATCATCCGATTCGAATTTGTCTAAAATTCTTAAGTATGTCCGTTCCGAATCGCATGACGGCCATCAAGCAGGAAAAACTATGTCTGAATTGTTTCGCCCGCGGTCATCAGTTACGTGACTGTCCCAGCGCCCACAGTTGTCATACTTGCAATGAGCGGCATTATACGCTGCTGCACCGGGCACCGTCCGCCGTTCCTCCAGCAGCGAATCCTTTCCGAACGCAGCCCACAGCGCCTCCATCGCGCACTGATTCCGGTGAGAGCCCCATTCATAATTTCATGGTTTCCGCCCCACGCAAGGGCTTACTCGGGACCGCTATGGTGACCATCCGTCATCTAGGGACCAAATTCCATGCTCGAGCGTTGAATGGCACTGGTTCGGAGGGCACCTTTGTAACAAAAAGAATGTTAAACATGGTAAAACCACCGTTTCGTGTGATCGACGCTCAAATCAGTGACATTTCCGAATGCGTGGCGGCTCGCGTCCAAGAGCTGTGAAACATCACGGGTACAGCCTTAGCCGACCCCCACTTTAATCAGAGTTCCAGCATTGATTTGCTAATCGGTGTCGACCTTTTCCCCCAAATCAAAAAGGACATATGCGGTTCTCTCGTCGGCCTTGAAACTATATTTGGGTGGGTTCTATGTGGACCCATGGTCAAGTCTCCCACTCCTTCGTCATCCGTTCTGACCGCAAGGGTCACTGTAGTCCCAAGCAACATGAGTTTGGATAAGTTGTTCACCAAATTTTGGGAGGTGGAAGATCTTCCAGCAAAACCGGAAAAAGAAGATGATAAAATGTGCGAAACTCATTTCCGGGAGACTACCAAACGAAGAGAGGACGGACGGTTTGTAGTGTCCTTACCCTTCAAAGACCCGGGAAACATAGACTTAGCGCATTCCAGATCCATAGCCATGGCCCAATCCCTCAGGAATGAGGCTCGCCTAGGGAGGACCCCAATCTTGGAAGGGCAATATGAAGCAGTCCTGCGTGAATATGAGGAATTAGGGCATATGATTCGCGTTCCACCCCCTACTGATTCCAAAAATTTCTATTTGCCCCATCATGCGGTGTTTAAGCCCGAAAGTCGAATATAATTGAGTCAACTGAAGTACGATCTAAATAAGATAGATGAAAACTTATATCCATTGACTTTAGCTCAGAAGCAACGTTTAAAAGTAGTAAAAAACATGTTCCTGAATAGTGAAAATGGTTTAGGACTTACTAGTTTACTCAACCATTGTAATGATATTGGGTTAGCAAAGCCTTTAAAACAAAGATTCTACTCGGTTATTCTTACAGTGGAAAAACTGGTTTTTAGTGAAATCGATCGTATGTTATCCTTGGGGGTAATAGAACCTTCATCCAGTCCTTGGAGTTCTCTGATGCGTTTGGTTCTCAAACCAAATAAAGTTAGACTTTGTCTACATGAACATAAATTAAATAACCTTACAAAAAAGGATACATATTCTTTGCTAAATATTGACTGAATCTTCTCTAGGCTACCAAAAGCTAACATTATATCCAAGCTAGATCTTAAAGATGCGTATTGGGAATTTGCCCTAACTGAAGAATCCAAGCCTTTAACAGCCTTTACCGTGCCAGTTAGACCTTTTTATCAATTTAAAGTGATGGTTTTTGGTCTCTGTTACGCAGCATCCACAATGTGTAGACTTATAGATCAAGTCAGTCCGCCTGATCTACATTATTGCGTTTTTGAGTATTTAGATGATCTTGTTTTAGTCTCCGAAGATTTTTCCTCTCACCTAGCTGTTCTCATTTAAGTTAAGCTGAACAATTTCAAAAAGCAAACATAACTCTAAATATCGCAAAAAGTCATTTTTGTGTTACCAGTGTAAATTACCTTGGTTATGTCTTCAGAAACGGAGGTATTTGTACTGATCCCACAAAAATTTCTTGTATGTTAAATTGGCCTTAGCCGAAGAATCTTAAACAAGTTCGCGGATTTCTTGGCGTATATGGCTGGTATCGGAGATTTATTTAGAACTTCTCAGAGCTTATTTTCCCAATAACAGGACTAGTATCTTCTAAAAGGAAATTTTGTTAGACACTTGAGGCAGAGAGAGCTATGGACAAGTTATAATCAGTTTTAACGTATGCACCAGTGCTACAAAATCCGGAGTTTGCAAAAAAATTCTATTTATATTGTGATGCTAGTGAATTTTGGGATCGGCGCTGTATTGGTACAATTAACAGAGAGTAATGAGGAAATGCAGCAGTCCTCGGTAGATAAGTTGTCTAAGTGGCCCAGTCATTTTAGACAACTGAACCACGAGGATACGGGTGCGAATCCCAGGCTAGTGCATGGATTTAGTTTTCGTGTAAGCCGAAGGCCTTAGTTGCCAGTGCTTGTAAAATATAATTAGGTTGATAGTTTACAACTATATCCTAATAATAATAATAATGAGGAAATGCCAATTGCCTCTATGTCAAAGAAATTAAGCCGTGCTCAACGTAATTATAGTGTAACAGAACGTGAATGCTTAGCCGTCATCTTAGCAATGGAAAAGTTTGTTACTTAGAGCTTCAAGAATTTGAAAGAGTTACTGCTAATTCTAGCTTAATTTGGTTGATGCGACAGCAAAATGTTTCTGGAAGACTGGCTCGTTGGATTTTTAGATTATAGCAATTCAAGTATTCAATGTCTCACCGCAAAGGAAGAGATCACATAGTTCCAGATGTATTATCCCGACTTTGCGAGGAAGAAGAAATTTCTCCATTAGAAATAGGACCTATAGTGGACTTATTCTGATGCCTTTCACGATATTAGTTATGAAAATCTAAAACAGAAATTATTGTCTAGTCAGACTAGATTTCCACATATAAAGGTTATAGATAAATTTATTTATAAGCAAACTTAGCATGCCTTAAGTAAAGTAGCTCAGGAAAAAAACTCATGAAAACTTTGGATACCCGTTCTGGACTACACCAATCGTTAGGTTGTTAAAAATATAGAGCTCTTTTCGGGTTAGATTTGATTATACACGGTGCTGATTATAGCCTGTTAAAAAATTTATCACTGTTAGAGGCCAATAACTCCATTGAATAATCAAGACAAATCAACGTTGATGCGGAAAGACATTCAAAACAACATTAAAAAAGTTTATGAAGGAAAAGTATCTCAGTATAATCTTAGATCGAAGCCAGTTAATTTTAAAGGAGATAAAGTGTTCAGAAGAAACTTTGCCCAAACCAACTTTCGTCCGAACAAAGTGAAGAAAAAATTAGGCAATTATTTTTATCAATAAGAAGCTCTCAACCGAAAAGAGATTGGCACTTCTCATGCTAAAGACATTATTATTAAACATTGTTATATTATCGGATGGTGTAATGGCCCGCGTAGTTCATTTTTTTGTTTAAAAAAAATGTTATTTTTTTATAGCATCCGGCGAATTTTAACCTCCTATTAGGCGCAAAAAAAGAAAACAACTTTTTCCACTTGCGATTTAATTATCGTTCGAAATATTTAGGCCATAGGGGGCGTTTTAGGGCTTGACGCAAAACTTTTGGAACTGATCGCATCTCACTTCAGGAGTCATCCGAGAGAGAGCTTTTGCTTTTGACGAAATATAAAAGAGCAGGTTCTAACCTCAGTCGGCGATTTCAATTTTGGGTTTAAGAAATCTATCAGAAGTATAGACAGACGGTTATATAACAAATCTACTATAAGCACATGTTTAAAGTAAATCAAAAATAAATTTTTACAAAAAAATGTATAAGCCCAGTTTAGAAAAGGAAAACTCGTCTTTGAATGTCACGCACATTCAAGTGGCATACATAAATCAGTTCTTTAAAAAAACTGCATGTTGTATGCCAAACAAGCATAAGCCCACCGTATTGTAGTGTATACAATATGTAAAGTGGTCATATACCCAAACTTAATGTTGGAGTATCAAGCGCATAAACATAGAGACACTTTGTCGCTTTGTTTACATAATATAACCGCCGTCAAGTGCCGTGATGTGGACATCAGCGTGACAACGGCAGCATTAGCACTATGACGTTTTGATCATTCGGTACCAAGCGCATGTATATGCCATCTGCATATACATACATATTTAACAATATATATAAATGCATATGGCATGCTATATACTCCCGTTCTGTCGCTGCTTTGAGCGATAGAACTCCAAATTACTTATGTACTTTTAGGATAAGTTCAATTTTGAAATAAAGACGGAGCGAATATTAATTCGGACTCCAAAGAAGACAGAAGTGTTTTTCTTGTAAAGTTTTTCTTTACTAAAATGAAATAAAAACTAGAAAGATGAAACGAATCGTGGTCGAATGCTTTAGCTAATGAAATTTGTAATCTATTCCCCTAGCCAGTTTATATTGTTGCACAATTAATGTGATTATTCTGGCCATTTTCACCGGTCCCCAAAGCCATCGTGTTGGTATGTTTTATGTTAATTTCCGCTGCTGACCCAAACGGAAATTGTGGCGCATTCATCACAATGTTAGGAGAGTTTGCAATATGAAAATGACATTGGCCATGGTCATGGCCATAAATATTTGCCAGTCCATTAAGTGGAACATCCAATTCTGATTAACATTTGTTAAATCAGTGATTAATAAGTGTCTTAACAAATGCTTTATTTTTAAGCATATTTAATTTGTCACAATAAACGAAAATTTATCTATGCTCAGGCAAGTTTTATTTCAGCTGCCTGAATTTGTTTCTCATTTATTATTTTTTAGGTGTTTTAAATCAAATATATTGTTGTTTAATCTTTTGTTAAACTTGCACTAGTTGACTCCAATTAGACCTGGTCCTGTTCGCCCACAACCTAAAAGAAATTACCTTAACTTGATTAACCTCGTATTTCTTTTTAATGTACCTCTTCATCCAAGGATTCTATGTGTCTGCATGTGCCAAAGAGCTAATGCATCTGTAGCCACAAATTGGAAAACATGTTTAAAATATCAAAAAAAAAAAAAAAAAAACTAGAAAGATGGACTAACTTCGGCCGTGCCGAAGTTCGTATACCCTTGCAAATTTTCTCTATATAATTCACCAGAAGCATTATTGTAAATTAAACATACCAAATTTACAAATTCAAAATTTTGAGCTTGATGAGCTTGGGCTCATGTGCGATCTGACGACAATCCAGCCGATCTAGCGAGCCAGGGAGTATCAGCAGCCGACTTAACTGCTGGACAGCTATAGTAACATGGACCAGACTGGCTTCGTCTTCCTGGCGATTGTTGGGCGACATATACGGCTATTGTATTGGAAACGGAGATAGAGCGCCGGGCACGGTGTCACATTGCCACCCAGGCGGAAGTCGATCAAATTGACCGGTTCTCGGACTTCGGAAGGGCCCTGCGGATGACAGCTTATGCCCGTCTATGCTGTTGCCGGCTGCCGTCTTGTCCAACAACTCCCGAGCAACCAGTGAAGAACTGCACGCGGTTGAAAGAGTCTTGATCCAGCAGGCTCAGCGTGGAAAGTTTGCGGCAGAAATCTGCTGCCTGTCCGAATGCCGTCCAATTCCATCCTCAAGTTCACTGGCGAATTGAATCCATTTCTAGACCAGCTTGGTATCCTTAGGTCTTGCGGGCGCCTGCGGGCCCCCGGCACGCTCAGCTATGACGAGCGCCATCCATCCTCCTGCCGTACAACGCTCGTTTGACCCACCTCCTAATTGATTTTGTACACCGCATCACCCTGCACGGCGGGAATCAATTAATAGTGCGAGTGCTGCAGGCAAAATTTTTGATCCCCAGGGTGAAGCAAGCAGTCAAAGCCCAGGTCCATGGATGCAAGGTGTGTATCCTCTGGACGTGTCGACAGCAGACGCAACTCATGGGCGAGCTTCCCTATGTACGGGTCACCTTTGCCAGGCGCACACTGGCATTGATTTCGCTCTGCCCTTCGAGATAGCGACTTCGGATCTGACCACGGAGAGTTCCTGTCGGCGTTCTCTCGATTTGTGTCGCGGAGGTCATGTCCGTAACAACGGCAAAACTTTTGTTGGGGCATCCAAGTCCCTGGGAAGGGACTTTTTGGAGGCGACGAAGCGTTACATTACCAACAGTTTTAGACAGTGGATCCTATCCTGGCATTTCATCCCGCCGAGCGCACCTCATAGTGGAGGTGTGAGCGAAGCTGGGGTAAAGAGCTTCAAGACACTGTTCTACTGATCCACTGCCAACACCCAATACACCTTTGAGGAACTCTCCACACTTCTGTGTAGGATCGAGGCGTGTTGGAATTCGCACCGCATTTTGCTTATGAGCGAAGATCCGGCCGATATAGTGTCTTTGAGCCCTGAACATTTCCTAGTTTGCCCTGATGGCTATCGCCGAGCCAGAGATCCATGCGGAACCATTGTCGTTGGTGAATCGCTGGCAACGCCAGAAAGCGCTTCATCACCACTCCTGCCGACGCTGGAAGGATGAATATTTAAAGGAGTTGCACAAGAGGAACAAGTGACAGATGACCTTGTGGTCATCTGTGCAGACAACCTTCCTCCAACTGACCGGCGGTTAAGGCGAGTTGAGCACGTGGCATCATTAAATGGCCGGTCGCGAAGCTGATTCGCTTAGCCAGCGACAGTGAGGCGACTCCTCCGCAAATCTGACACCGTCGCGACTACCCGTTAGGGTTCTGTCCTGTTCCATGTCACGTGTTGCTAGGCACATAGGATATTAACCGTTTCTTCTCAGTCCAGCTCTTCTTATAGAATTCCTCATCACCACTATGGCACCTCCTGCCCCCTCCTTACCGTCCCCACCCACAGGGGTAAACGCCTACTGTTGCCGCTGTGGAGGAGCCCACCACACATTACTTCACACGGTCGACTCAGGAGTCAGCAGGGCCTCCCGAGCGCCAACCCGACCGTATCGGACGTCGGCTCGTGGCACGTCAGCTGGCGAAACCGCGGACAGCTCATCCCGTGCGCCTACACTGTCGACTCTGCTGCACCTGCGGACAATTCACGTCATGCCCACAGCGGTGGTCAAGGTCGACAATGGCGAGAAGAAATTCAAGGCCCACGTTCTGCTGGACGCCTGCGTCCCCAATAGCCGGATCAGTGCGACCTTCGCCGCGGATCTCGGATTGACGGTAGCCCCAGTGGGTAAGGACCTGCAATGCCATCTTCCGCTCCTGGACAGAGTCCGGGTTCTAGAAGGAGGTCGTGCTAAAGGTGGAAAAAGAACTCCACATTCGCACTCCCAGCCGGGAGGTCCCCGCCGCAGTCCAGGGAAAGTTCGCCACGCTGGTCTTAGCGGATCCCAGCTATTACCATCCGGCGGAAGTGGCATTGGTGCTTGGGGCAAATCTCTCCCCCAATGGTCATCCAGCTCGGAAGTGTGTCCGGCCAAGGTGGCATCCCGGCCGCCCAGAGCCCGGTGGTTGGATGGATTATCTCCGGATCCTGCGGCATCTAGGAGCTCCCGGACGACGCCGCTCCCCATCCTCCCACTTTGCCAGCCGGGCTATTGCAACTTGTTGCAAGGGGGGCAGTATGTTCACGCCAACGGTGACCAGGAGTTGCGGCGGGGAAAATTTTCGACCAGGTGCCGGACGGGCACACTGGCGAGTGATTGGCAAGTTTAATGGAAACCGCCATCACACGTAGTTGTGCTTTTTTTCTTGTTTTTAATTTTTCTCATTTTTTTAAGTTAAATTCACCCACGCACAAGCTACTCGCAATAAACAGTGAAGATCAAGCCGGAACAAACGAAGCCGACACTTTTTTATTTTCTCTGCCCAAGGCCGATCTAACAACGGGGACTAGACCCTATATCGATTGGAGGGATTTCTAGCTGGATTACGAGCTCCGCCCCCTACATAAGCATTGGTCCTTCGAGCCCCCCTCCCCACCACCCTTTCACATGCCCTGGTGGAGATTCCGATAAGTAGACAAATTTCTTATTCAAATTCCTATCAAAATTTCCACATACATACATACAGACCTGGAGTGAAAAGTTCCCGCTTTTTCCATAGCACCTTTTCACTCTGAATTGTATGGACATATGTACATGTTTCCCAGTCCTTGGTGTTTATTGTCCTGTTCACTTTTTCTTTCCTGAAATACATATATTTATCTTAGTATATGTATGTACATTTGTACATGTATGCATATTTAGGTATCCAACACATATACATCCGTCTACAAATCGAGATTTGATTAATTTATTTTTTCCACAACAACACAAGAAAAAACGGGTAGTGAGCTTTTTCATACCTGACCATTCGTCAGCTCAGATGAGTCACTGGTTCCGCCGACTCTCAAAATAACAAACGAATTTATTAATTTTGTTTTTTTTTTTGATGTGGATTTTAATTTAATTTAAATTCAAATTAAAATTAAAACTAGAATCGGAATTAAAATTCTTATTATTATTATTAAAGCATAGGATATAGTAGATATATAGCCGACATCGCACTGCCTCTCTCAAACTCCGCGCAAACGAGCATCCTTATCTAACCGAGTGCCATCGTGCACCTTACCGGGCTCCGAGAAATCCGCCGAGGTTTCGCGAATCACCATCTCGGTTCCAACTGCCCCGGTCCTGACTAGATCCGAGTTCCAAAAGCGTTTATACGCATCCACGATGGCGTTAAGTCATTTCATCGCAGCCTGCGATAGTCTGACCGTGTTCGAAGTGAACAACGGTCCGCCAACGGCGCACTCCATGATCCAAGTCACCCAAGACTATCGACTACCTCCGTGCGAGGTGGACGTATTATCCGGGGATTATAATCAATGGCCTACCTTCCGCGACTTGTTTACAGCAATGTACGTTAACAAACCGAGGTTGGCGCCGGTAGAAAAATTGTTCCACCTCGTATCCAAGACCAGAGGCGAGGCTAAGACAATCGTGTCTAGCTCACCTCTTACCAACGACGGTTTTCACGCTGCATGGGAGAATCTGAAGGCTCGGTTCGAAAATAAGCGGCAGTTAGTAGCCACTCGGACAAAAATTCTGTTCAACTTGTCTCCAGTCACGCATGAGTCGTCTACTGCACTCAAGAATCTGCAAACGACCATTCAAGGGTGTTTGACGACTCTAGAACGGTCCAGAGTCAGTACGGAAAATTGGGACGTACTGTTGGTGGTCCGACTTGAACCATTTTTTGGTCGACCTGTACCGAGTCTTAGAAATCCTCGAAGACCGAAAATCGAGCTCCACATCCCAACCTCTTCCATTCGCTGACACTCAGGTGACTGTGACGCCAGTGTCCTGTAAACTATGTGGGAGTGAGAATCATCCGATTCGAATTTGTCTAAAATTCTTAAGTATGTCCGTTCCGAATCGCATGACGGCCATCAAGCAGGAAAAACTATGTCTGAATTGTTTCGCCCGCGGTCATCAGTTACGTGACTGTCCCAGCGCCCACAGTTGTCATACTTGCAATGAGCGGCATTATACGCTGCTGCACCGGGCACCGTCCGCCGTTCCTCCAGCAGCGAATCCTTTCCGACCGCAGCCCACAGCGCCTCCATCGCGCACTGATTCCGGTGAGAGCCCCATTCATAATTTCATGGTTTCCGCCCCACGCAAGGGCTTACTCGGGACCGCTATGGTGACCATCCGTCATCTAGGTACCAAATTCCATGCTCGAGCGTTGAATGGCACTGGTTCGGAGGGCACCTTTGTAACAAAAAGAATGTTAAACATGGTAAAACCACCGTTTCGTGTGATCGACGCGCAAATCAGTGACATTTCCGAATGCGTGGCGGCTCGCGTCCAAGAGCTGTGAAACATCACGGGTACGGCCTTAGCCGACCCCCACTTTAATCAGAGTTCCAGCATTGATTTGCTAATCGGTGTCGACCTTTTCCCCCAAATCAAAAAGGACATATGCGGTTCTCTCGTCGGCCTTGAAACGATATTTGGGTGGGTTCTATGTGGACCCATGGTCAAGTCTCCCACTCCTTCGTCATCCGTTCTGACCGCAAAGGTCACTGTAGTCCCAAGCAACATAAGTTTGGATAAGTTGTTCACCAAATTTTGGGAGGTGGAAGATCTTCCAGCAAAACCGGAAAAAGAAGATGATAAAATGTGCGAAACTCATTTCCGGGAGACTACCAAACGAAGAGAGGACGGACGGTTTGTAGTGTCCTTACCCTTCAAAGACCCGGGAAACATAGACTTAGGGCATTCCAGATCCATAGCCATGGCCCAATTCCTCAGGAATGAGGCTCGCCTAGGGAGGACCCCAATCTTGGAAGGGCAATATGAAGCAGTCCTGCGTGAATATGAGGAATTAGGGCATATGATTCGCGTTCCACCCCCTACTGATTCCAAAAATTTCTATTTGCCCCATCATGCGGTGTTTAAGCCCGAAAGTCGAATATAATTGAGTCAACTGAAGTAACAGAATACGCGGATCTAAATAAGATAGATGAAAACTTATATCCATTGACTTTAGCTCAGAAGCAACGTTTAAAAGTAGTAAAAAACATGTTCCTGAATAGTGAAAATGGTTTAGGACTTACTAGTTTACTCAACCATTGTAATGATATTGGGTTAGCAAAGCCTTTAAAACAAAGATTCTACTCGGTTATTCTTACAGTGGAAAAACTGGTTTTTAGTGAAATCGATCGTATGTTATCCTTGGGGGTAATAGAACCTTCATCCAGTCCTTGGAGTTCTCTGATGCGTTTGGTTCTCAAACCAAATAATGTTAGACTTTGTCTACATGTACATAAATTAAATAACCTTACAAAAAAGGATGCATATTCTTTGCTAAATATTGACGGAATCTTCTCTAGGCTACCAAAAGCTAACATTATATCCAAGCCAGATCTTAAAGATGCGTATTGGGAAGTTGCTCTAAGTGAAGAATCCAAGCCTTTAACAGCCTTTACCGTACCAGTTAGACCTTTTTATCAATTTAAAGTGATGGTTTTTGGTCTCTGTTACGCAGCATCCACAATGTGTAGACTTATAGATCAAGTCAGTCCGCCTGATCTACATTATTGCGTTTTTGAGTATTTAGATGATCTTGTTTTAGTCTCCGAAGATTTTTCCTCTCACCTAGCTGTTCTCATTTAAGTTAAGCTGAACAATTTCAAAAAGCAAACATAACTCTAAATATCGCAAAAAAGTCATTTTTGTGTTACCAGTGTAAATTACCTTGGTTATGTCTTCGGAAACGGAGGTATTTGTACTGAACCCACAAAAATTTCTTGTATGTTAAATTGGCCTAAGCCGAAGAATCTTAAACAAGTTCGCGGATTTCTTGGCGTATATGGCTGGTATCGGAGTTTTATTCAGAACTTCTCAGAGCTTATTTTCCCAATAGCAGAACTATTATCTTCTAAAAGGAAATTTTGTTAGACACTTGAGACAGAGAGTGCTATGGACAAGTTATAATCAGTTTTAACGTATGCACCAGTGCTACAAAATCCGGAGTTTGCAAAAAAATTCTATTTATATTGTGATGCTAGTGAATTTTGGGATCGGCGCTGTATTGGTACAATTAACAGAGAGTAATGAGAAAATGCAGCAGTCCTCGGTAGATAAGTTGTCTAAGTGGCCCAGTCATTTTAGACAACTGAACAACGAGGATACGGATGCGAATCCCAGGCTAGTGCATGGATGTAGTTTTTCGTCTAAGCCGAAGGCCTTAGTGTTCAGTGCTTGTAAAATATAGTTAGGTTGATAGTTTTACAACTGTATCCTAATAATAATAATAATGAGGAAATGCCAATTGCCTCTATGTCAAAGAAATTAAGCCGTGCTCAACGTAATTATAGTGTAACAGAACGTGAATGCTTAGCCGTCATCTTAGCAATGGAAAAGTTTGTTACTTAGAGCTTCAAGAATTTGAAAGAGTTACTGCTAATTCTAGCTTAATTTGGTTGATGCGACAGCAAAATGTTTCTGGAAGACTGGCTCGTTGGATTTTTAGATTATAGCAATTCAAGTATTCAATGTCTCACCGCAAAGGAAGAGATCACATAGTTCTAGATGTATTATCCCCACTTTGCGAGGAAGAAGAAATTTCTCCATTAGAAATAGGACCTATAGTGGACTTGGATTCTGATGCCTTTCACAAAATTAGTAATGAAAATCTAAAACAGAAATTATTTTCTAGTCAGACTAGAGTTCCACATATAAAGGTTATAGATAAATTTATTTATAAGCAAACTTAGCATGCCTTAAGTAAAGTAGCTCAGGAAAACAACTCATGGAAACTTTGGATACCCGAACGTTCTGGACTACACCAATCGTTAGGTTGTTAAAAATATAGAGCTCTTTTCGGGTTAGATTTGATTATACACGGTGCTGATTATAGCCTGTTAAAAAATTTATCACTGTTAGAGGCCAATAACTCCATTGAATAATCAAGACAAATCAACGTTGATGCGGAAAGACATTCAAAACAACATTAAAAAAGTTTATGAAGGAAAAGTATCTCAGTATAATCTTAGATCGAAGCTAGTTAATTTTAAAGAAGGAGATTAATTGTTCTGAAGAAACTTTGCCCAAAGCTTTCGAAACAACATTAAAAAAAGCTTACGAAAGAAATGTATCTCAGTATAATCTTAGATCGAAGCCAGTTAATTTTAAAGGAGATAAAGTGTTCAGAAGAAACTTTGCCCAAAGCAACTTTCGTCCGAACTTAATTGCCAAAATGGCTTGTAAAATGCAAAGTGAAGAAAAAATTAGGCAATTATTTTTATCAATAAGAAGTTCTCAACCGAAAAGAGATTGGCACTTCTCATGCTAAAGACATTATTATTAAACATTGTTATATTATCGGATGGTGTAATGGCCCGCGTAGTTAATTTTTTTGTTTAAAAAAAATGTTATTTTTTTATAGCATCCGGCGAATTTTAACCTCCTATTAGGCGCAAAAAAAGAAAACAACTTTTTCCACTTGCGATTTAATTATCGTTCGAAATATTTAGGCCATAGGGGGCGTTTTAGGGCTTGACGCAAATCTTTTGAAACTGATCGCATCTCACTTCAGGAGTCATCCGAGAGAGAGCTTTTGCTTTTGACGAAATATAAAAGAGCAGGTTCTAACCTCAGTCGGCGATTTCAATTTTGGGTTTAAGAAATCTATCAGAAGTATAGACAGACGGTTATATAATAAATCTACTATAAGCACATGGTTAAATTAAATCAAAAATAAATTTTAACAAAAAAATGTATAAGCCCAGTTTAGAAAAGGAAAACTCGTCTTTGAATGTCACGCACATTCAAGTGGCATACATAAATCAGTTCTTTAAAAAAACTGCATGTTATATGCCAAACAAGCATATGCCCACCGTATTGTAGTGTATACAATATGTAAAGTGGTCATATACCCAAACTTAATGTTGGAGTATCAAGCGCATAAACATAGAGACACTTTGTCGCTTTGTTTACATAATATAACCGCCGTCAAGTGCCGTGATGTGGACATCAGCGTGACAACGGCAGCATAAGCACTATGACGTTTTGATCATTCGGTACCAAGCGCATGTATATGCCATCTGCATATACATACATATTTAACAATATATATAAATGCATATGGCATGCTATATACTCCCGTTCTGTCGCTGCTTTGAGCGATAGAACTCCAAATTACTTATGTACTTTTAGGCTAAGTTCCATTTTGAAATAAAGACGGAGCGAATATTAATTCGTACTAAAAAGAAGACAGAAGTGTTTTTCTTGTAAAGTTTTTCTTTACTAAAATTAAATAAAAACTAGAAAGATGAAACGAAACGTGGTCGAATGCTTTAGCTAATGAAATTTGTAATCTATTCCCCTAGCCAGTTTATATTGTTGCACAATTAATGTGATTATTCTGGCCATTTTCACCGGTCCCCAAAGCCAAAGCGTTGGTATGTTTTATGTTAATTTCCGCTGCTGACCCAAACGGAAATTGTGGCGCATTCATCACAATGTTAGGAGAGTTTGCAATATGAAAATGACATTGGCCATGGTCATGGCCATAAATATTTGCCAGTCCATTAAGTGGAACATCCAATTCTGATTAACATTTGTTAAATCAGTGATTAATAAGTGTCTTAACAAATGCTTTATTTTTAAGCATATTTAATTTGTCACAATAAACGAAAATTTATCTATGCTCAGGCAAGTTTTATTTCAGCTGCCTGAATTTGTTTCTCATTTATTATTTTTTAGGTGTTTTAAATCAAATATATTGTTGTTTAATCTTTTGTTAAACTTGCACTAGTTGACTCCAATTAGACCTGGTCCTGTTCGCCCACAACCTAAAAGAAATTACCTTAACTTGATTAACCTCGTATTTCTTTTTAATGTACCTCTTCATCCAAGGATTCTATGTGTCTGCATGTGCTATGCCAAAGAGCTAATGCATCTGTAGCCACAAATTGGAAAGCATGTTTAAAATATCAAAAAAAAACTAGAAAGATGGACTAACTTCGGCCGTGCCGAAGTTCGTATACCCTTGCAGATTTTCTCTATATAATTCACCAGAAGCATTATTGTAAATTAAACATACCAAATTTACAAATTCAAAATTTTGAGCTTGATGAGCTTGGGCTCATGTGCGATCTGACGACAATCCAGCCGATCTAGCGAGCCAGGGAGTATCAGCAGCCGACTTAGCTGCTGGACAGCTATAGGAACATGGACCAGACTGGCTTCGTCTTCCTGGCGATTGTTGGCCGACATATCCGGCTATTGTATTGGAAACGGAGATAGAGCGACGGGCACGGTGTCACATCGCCACCCAGGCGGAAGTCGATCAAATTGACCGTGTATGCTGTTGCCGGCTGCCGTCTTGTCCAACAACTCCCGAGCAACCAGTGAAGAACTGCACGCGGTTGAAAGAGTCTTGATCCAGCAGGCTCAGCGTAGAAAGTTTGCGGCAGAAATCTGCTGCCTGTCCGAATGCCGTCCTATTCCATCGTCAAGTTCACTGGCGAATTGAATCCATTTCTAGACCAGCTTGGTATCCTTAGGTCTTGCGGGCGCCTGCGGGCCCCCGGCACGCTCAGCTATGACGAGCGCCATCCATCCTCCTGCCGTACAACGCTCGTTTGACCCACCTCCTAATTGATTTTGTACACCGCATCACCCTGCACGGCGGGAATCAATTAATAGTGCGAGTGCTGCAGGCAAAATTTTTGATTCCCAGGGTGAAGCAAGCAGTCAAAGCCCAGGTCCATGGATGCAAGGTGTGTATCCTCTGGACGTGTCGACAGCAGACGCAACTCATGGGCGAGCTTCCCTATGTACGGGTCACCTTTGCTAGGCGCACACTGGCATTGATTTCGCTCTGCCCTTCGAGATAGCGACTTCGGATCTGACCACGGAAAGTTCCTGTCGGCGTTCTCTCGATTTGTGTCGCGGAGGTCATGTCCGTAACAACGGCAAAACTTTTGTTGGGGCATCCAAGTCCCTGGGAAGGGACTTTTTGGAGGCGACGAAGCGTTACATTACCAACAGTTTTAGACAGTGGATCCTATCCTGGCATTTCATCCCGCCGAGCGCACCTCATAGTGGAGGTGTGAGCGAAGCTGGGGTAAAGAGCTTCAAGACACTGTTCTACTGATCCACTGCCAACACCCAATACACCTTTGAGGAACTCTCCACACTTCTGTATAAGGATCGAGGCGTGTTGGAATTCGCACCGCATTTTGCTTATGAGCGAAGATCCGGCCGATATAGTGTCTTTGAGCCCTGAACATTTCCTAGTTTGCCCTGATGGCTATCGCCGAGCCAGAGATCCATGCGGAACCATTGTCGTTGGTGAATCGCTGGCAACGCCAGAAAGCGCTTCATCACCACTCCTGCCGACGCTGGAAGGATGAATATTTAAAGGAGTTGCACAAGAGGAACAAGTGACAGATGACCTTGTGGTCATCTGTGCAGACAACCTTCCTCCAACTGACCGGCGGTTAAGGCGAGTTGAGCACGTGGCATCATTAAATGGCCGGTCGCGAAGCTGATTCGCTTAGCCAGCGACAGTGAGGCGACTCCTCCGCAAATCTGACACCGTCGCGACTACCCGTTAGGGTTCTGTCCTGTTCCATGTCACGTGTTGCTAGGCACATAGGATATTAACCGTTTCTTCTCATTCCAGCTCTTCTTATAGAATTCCTCATCACCACTATGGCACCTCCTGCCCCCTCCTTACCGTCCCCACCCACAGGGGTAAACGCCTACTGTTGCCGCTGTGGAGGAGCCCACCACACATTACTTCACACGGTCGACTCAGGAGTCAGCAGGGCCTCCCGAGCGCCAACCCGACCGTATCGGACGTCGGCTCGTGGCACGTCAGCTGGCGAAACCGCGGACAGCTCATCCTGTGCGCCTACACTGTCGACTCTGCTGCACCTGCGGACAATTCACGTCATGCCCACAGCGGTGGTCAAGGTCGACAATGGCGAGAAGAAATTCAAGGCCCACGTTCTGCTGGACGCCTGCATCCCCAATAGCCGGATCAGTGCGACCTTCGCCGCGGATCTCGGATTGGCGGTAGCCCCAGTGGGTAAGGACCTGCAATGCCATCTTCCGCTCCCGGACAGAGTCCGGGTTCTAGAAGGAGGTCGTGCTAAAGGTGGAAAAAGAACTCCACATTCGCACTCCCAGCCGGGAGGTCCCCGCCGCAGTCCAGGGAAAGTTCGCCACGCTGGTCTTAGCGGATCCCAGCTATTACCATCCGGCGGAAGTGGCATTGGTGCTTGGGGCAAATCTCTCCCCAATGGTCATCCAGCTCGGAAGTGTGTCCGGCCAAGGTGGCATCCCGGCCGCCCAGAGCCCGGTGGTTGGATGGATTATCTCCGGATCCTGCGGCATCTAGGAGCTCCCGGACGACGCCGCTCCCCATCCTCCCACTTTGCCAGCCGGGCTATTGCAACTTGTTGCAAGGGGGGCAGTATGTTCACGCCAGCGGTGACCAGGAGTAGCGGCGTGGAAGATTTGTATCCAGGTGCCGGACGGGCACACTGGCGAGTGATTGGAAAGTTTGATGGAAACCGCCATCACACGTAGTTGTGCTTTTTTTTCTTGCTTTTAACTTTTTTCATTTTTGTAAATTAAATTTTTTGTAAAAATTCACCCACGCACAAGCTACTCGGAATAATCAGGTAAGATCAAACCGGAAAAAACGAAGCCGGTGCTTTTTTATTTTCTCTGCCCAAGGCCGATTAAACAACGGGGTCTGGACCCTATATCGATTGGAGGGATTTCTAGCTGGATCACGAGCTCCGCCCCCCTACATAAGCATTGGTCCTTCGAGCCCCCCTCCCCACCACATATGTACATATGTACATATGTATATACATATTTAGATATCCAACACATATACACACATACATACATCCGTCTACACATACGCGAGTGCGGTTCCCGCCGAAAAACAAAAAAAACCATCGAAGTGTTTACAATCGGATTCCAATTCCGGCGTTTTGATATAAAAAGAAAATCGCGCGGTTTTTGTTTTTTGATTTTCTAAAGTTTTCACTAGTGCGCTGGCGCGGCTTATATACAGCATGCGCTGGCGCGGCTTATATACAGCATACTACATACATACGCATATAATGCAATTCATACTGTAATAAAAAGTCAATTGCATTTATTTTGAAGTGAGCATGTCCGCTTCAATTGGTATCCAAATTAAGAATCTTCTCTTGCTTTATTTCAAATATCATTTCTTTAGACTAAGGACATAAGGTCTTCATATAGAGTTCTGTCCCTGCAAGCAACGGCAGAACAGGAGAATGTAGCATGTTGTATGTATGTGTATTTAAATATATATGTACTTGCAAAAGGCATATACATGCTCTTGGTACGGAATGGTGAAAACGTCATAGTGCTTACGCTGCAGTTCTCACGCTGTGGGCCAGTCCACATATAAGTGGCTGATCATATTACGGCACTTGACGGCGGTTATATTATGTAAACAAAGCGACAAAGTGTCTCTATGTTTATGCGCTTGATACTCCAACATTAAGTTTGGGCATATGTCCACTTTACATATTGTATACACTACAATACGGTGGGCATATGCTTGTTTAGCATATAACATACTACACCTCCCTTTCTAGAGAAATAAGGTAATATTATTATGTAATTATTTACAAAAATTTTTATTACTTATATGTTAGTATTAAAATATATATTAAGTTATTTAGTTTTTTTTTTTTTAAACAAAAATTTTGCAACTTATTTTGATTGAAATCAATTGGAGAGAAAAAAAGAAAAAAAAATTTTTTTTGTATTTGTTTCTTATTAGTACTGTTAATTGGTTGTGAGTCAGATAGTTATTTGAGATTTTTTTTGAATATTTTGGCGTCTTTTATATAAAAAAAAATTGTGTTTCTTTCTTTTCTTTATCACGAACCCAAATTAAATTTTGATTTATCTATTTTTCAATTTAAATTAGCTTATAAAATAAATAAAGTACAAATTTTATTATAAATGAAAATTTTTTAATTTTTTTTTTTTCTTGTGTGTGTATATCTGTCTGTGTGTGTGTGGGTTGATCAGGCCCTGAAAGTTTTTTTTTCATGTATTTATAGATTTTAGCCTATTCCTATGGACATTCTTCTTTTACCTTTATTACTTTTAATTATTATATTATTATTCTATAGTAGCTGTACTACTTCAAATGGTCCTAATTATGCTGGTTGTAACTTATGACCAGTTTCATTTTTCAACAAAGCCTGCTCTTCTACTTCTAGTTAAAGATCTAAGGTCTTATCATCGTAATATTTTTTATTGTTTATTTTATTTTCTTCTTTCGCGCTCTTTTGTAAGCTGTTTCAATCTAAACTTAATTTCTTTAGCTTAATCATCTATGTTATATAAAGGTTCTACTCTATTTATTTTATTGAAATCTAAAAATTGTTTTGGCAATCTACCGAAAACTAATTCATATGGACAATAATTATGTGCAGCCGATGGTGTTGTGTTAAAAGAATATGTGAAGTATTGTATCCAAACATCCCAATCGGTTTTGTCTGCAGATATGACCCTAATGTCTGGTGATGATGTGCAGTAGACGTTATGTTGTCTTTCTTTAGATATTTGGACAAGTCATTAATTATGGAGTTTTGTTATTCTATTCCCATGTCCGTAATGAACGTCTTCATTGGACCGTACTTCAGAATAAAGTTTTCAAATATTGCTTTGGCAACAGTTGTTGCACTTTTGTTTGGAATTGGAATGGTTACTAAATACTTAATTAAATCGCATATTAGCGTAACTGCATATTTATTGTCATTCTCTGAGGGTGATAGTGTAGCATGTTCTAAAGTTCAATAATATCATAAACATATTGTAGCAGTTTGTTGCAATATTTATGCGCGCAACATTCAAGGGCATCGGCCTATTAAGCAACCACCCATGAGTGCATGGTCCTGGACAATTGCTTAGTTGACAAATATAACACGCGCGGCCGCTTGGGCCCAATACGTAATATGATACATCCTCACTCCACTTATATACAAACTTATGCTTATGCTAACATTTTGACATTCTTATATATGTATATATGCTTATACATAAGCATACCGCTCCTCTGCCGGCTTCACTGCCAGCGCAGTTACGCGGTCTTAGCTATAGTCAAGAATTGTATCAGAATTAAGAATTATTCAATAAACGAAGCTAAAAGCAAAGACATCAACTTCTCTCTTGATTTAAAACAACCAAGTGAAAAGAACCAATTTTCACCTATCTCATGGCGACCGTGACATTGGTCACAAAGGAACAGTGACCAGGACGAAAAAAAAAACCTGGAAGGAAAAAGAAGCAGGAGAAGGAGAAAAAGAAAGCAAGATGATGCTTTGAAAAAACCAAAAAGGAAAAACAGTTTTTCAATCATCTACGCAAAGTTACACACGATCGAAAAGAAGAAAATGAATGCTGATAAAAATCATTAAAAAAAAAAAGTAACTGCTCCAGCTTACCTCCTCCAATTACCTTAGAAGAAAAACAGGACCAAAGAAGAAAAAATTAAACGGAAAAAATTCTGAGTGAGTAGAGTATGTGTTATGGCGAGAGGTGGGGTGCGCAATAAAGTTAATAAGAGAATAGCACACGTAAAGTGGCTATTATTCTCAAAAACACCACCACCCCCATGGGCAGTAGCCCAGAAATTGCAAAAAGAGCTTGACTTTTTAAAGTCATTAAATAAAGATTAAAAAAAATCCATAACACAACCTCACTCAGAAATACCAACAATAATAAACTCAAAAACTAATAATTCCAAAAATCACAGAGAGACCAAACCACTACCGAAGGAAGCTAAAACGTGTCCCCAGGACTGCCCGGGACCGCTATACAGCCCGTACTGTGAGTACACCTGTTGGAGACCTGGTGCGAAGACCGGCACCGGAACCGCCTGAGCCCATAGGCCCCGGACAGCTGCAGCAGACCTTAAGTGTGAAAGGTAGGCCGCCTTTTACGCCATCGAGGGAGCATCAGCGTGCCAACCGGCGACGACCAGCTGATGCTAGCGACCAGAAGAAGTAAAAACAAAGATGACATCAGAATAAATTTTTTCTTTTCAATATAAAATAAAATTAAATATAAATATATATATATATATAAGAAAAATAACCATTGTAAAAACCATTGTAAAAATGCGCGGAATCATTTCCGCTTATAGAAGTATAGCCTGTGAAGCTATACGCCCGATGGGTAGGGTAATGTAAAAGGAAAATTTTTTCTTTTAAATAAAAAAAAAATCTTTCTTCAAAAATTCTCTAAATCTTCTTATTTGAATGTTTGATAATATAATCAGAAAATTTGATGATACTACAAAATAAATGTGTAACGAAAAGAGCCTTAAGCCATGCCAATGATCTTGATAAGGTCTAAAAATAATATGCAACAATTGTTGTAAAAGTATATTTCAAAAATTCAATTACCCATTTCAAAACTAAATATTCTGACTTCTAAATAAATATATGTCAGACAATTTTCTAATAAAAAAATATATATATCAACTGATTAAAAAACCATGAGTATGTTAGACAATTATTTTTTTTTAAATTGAACGATACTTATCGAAGTCACTTAAAGTCCGCTATACCAAACAATTACCAAACAGGGACTTACCAATATGGATACACGAACTTTTTAGAGACAAAATCAAGGTTATTAATCTGGAGAGCTTCGATGACGATTCAGTCATATTGCTAACTCCCAACAACAATCAATCTAATGAAAGTTAATTTTTTTTAACTAAATTTAAAACAATTTTCAATATAGACAATAACATAGAAACACTGCAGTTAAAAGTACAAGTTCAAACTCAATAATGGCGCAAACAGTTGTAGAATTTCTTAATTTAGCCTCATCTCTGTTATCAGAATTTGATGGAAAGGCTGAGAACCTACAAAACTTCATAGACGCGTTACACCTAATAGACTCTCTAAAAGGCGCACATGAAACAACTGCAATAAGTTTAATAAAAATAAAATTAAAAGGTTATGCTCGAAACCTAATCAGCAATGAGCAGACAATTGTTGAAGTAATTGCACAATTGAAGAAGTCCATAAAAGGAGAATCAGTAGAAGTTATTTCTACCAAACTCCTTAATTTACAACAGAAAAGTAAAACAGCCAATAAATACACCCAATGGTGGAAAATCTTGCTAAGTCTCTTGAAGGAGCCTATATAAATGATGGCTTATCATCAGATTTGGCATCCAAATAAAGCACATCGCAGGCTGTATATGCAATGACACGAAACTGTGCTATCAATAAGGTAAAACTTATTATGCAGGCAGGCACATTCAGCAATATGAATGATGCCATTACCAAATTTGTCACCAGTTGCACAGAGGCAACTGGGCAGGCTAACTCTGACCTACATTTTACATCAGGCAAATACAACAATGGGGTCCGAGGTAAATACCGAGGAAAAGGTTATTTAATCAGAAAAATTTAATCTCAATATTTCTGTAAAACTAACATAAATAAAATTAACATTTCACTTTTCAAAATTAATTCCGATCACTTTGTTACAATTTCTAAAAAAAAAAAAATAAAAACCCAAGACACTACTCTAATAAATGCCCAAATTAAACAATACACAATTTCACACGAATTCAATAAAGTAGATACAAAATTAGCAATATCTTGTAATGAAATTATAGGCATTGAATAAAAAAAAAACCCATACAAATACAATTAATATTCAAAAAAAAGACATACAAAATAAAGTCCTGAAAGTCACTACCAGGCAACAGTATAGACAGAAAGAATCCTGCGCAGGAAATGTAAAAGTAGATTTGCCTATGCAAACACTTAACAACGCTTCTAAGCCCAACTTATATGAAATCATTTTTGATGACATATTAAATAAAGTAGTGGCCTTGCATATAAGAAACAATACATGTTCTTAGGAGCATGGAAAGAAAATTATAGCAAGAATTGATATGATATTGAATATATATTGAGAGTAGCTACTCAGGCCGGTGACCCTAATACAAAATGAAAAAGATCAAGAAGCGATACTGTCTAAATTATATAACAATGAAATACAAGGAGGTCATAATGGCATTACAAAAACTTTGGCCAACGTAAACGATATTATTATTATTATTATTATTATTATTATTATTATTATTTGAAAAAATATGACATGTCATCTCAATATATATATATAAATGTCAAAAATGCCTTAAATATAAAACAACAAAACATACGTAGAATGCCTTGACAAAGAAGATATATTCTTGTTCTATGACAAAACTGGAACATCTATACATGCTCTCGATAAGGTAATTGTGGATACGATCGGTCCACTACCTAATTTGAACAAGGAAACGATTAAGCAGTAATTTTTTTTATCTGCTATTAACGAAATACCTTGTAGCAATACCAACTGAGACAACAGTTGCAAAAACTATATTTGAAAACATTATTCTGAAGTACGGTCCAATGAAGACGTTCATTACGGACATGGAAACAGAATATAAAAATCCATAATTAATGACTCGTGCAAATATCTAAAGATAGACAACATAACGTCTACTGCACACCACCACCAGACATTAGGTACCGTTGAAAGAAGTCATAGGACATTCAATGAGTACATTCGTTCATACATTTCAGTAGATAAAACTGATTGGGACATATGGTTACAGTATTTCGTGTATTGTTTTAACACAACACCATCAGTAACACATAATTATTGTCCATATGAGTTAGTATTTGGTAAAACGGCAAATTTACCAAAACAATTTACCAATATAGACACTATACAACCATTATATAACATAGACGATTACGCTAAGGAATCTAAATTTAGATTAGAACAGGACTATAAGAGAGCTAGAATATATGATAAGAAAATAAATAATATTGAATTAGAAATAGGAGATAAGGTGTTATTAAGAAATAATACGGGCCATAAGTTAGAATCTAATTATTTAGGCCCATACATAATAGAAGACATAAAAGATAGAGATAATATTCTAATTAAAGACACCAAGAATAAAAAGCAATTAGTGCATAAAGATAGGTTAAAGGTTTTTACCAGTTAATATATATATATATATATATATATATAAAAAAAAAAAACAACAAACAAAAAAAAAATTTTTTCATATAAAAAAAAAATTTTCAAAAGAGAAAAGTAATTAATATTTTCAACATTTAATGATACTATATATAAAAAAAATTTGTTATCATATACCAAATAATCAAACATTCAAATAAATAAATAATTAAAACAAAAAAAAAAAAATAATAACCATACATACATAAATATTTACATATATATAATAAAAAATTAGAAAATAACTCCACATAGTTACTTTGTTTTTTTAAAGAGGGGGGATTTAGCATGTTCTAAAGTTCAATAATATTACAAACATATTGTAGCAGTTTGTTGCAATATTTATGCGCGCAACATTCAAGGGCATCGGTTATTAAGCAACCACCCATGAGTGCATGGTCCTGGACAATTGCTTAGTTGACAAATATAACACGCGCGGCCGCTTGGGCCCAATACGTAATATGATACATCCTCACTCCACTTATATACAAACTTATGCTTATGCTAACATTTTGACATTCTTATATACATAAGCTTATACATAAGCATACCGCTCCTCTGCCGGCTTCACTGCCAGCGCAGTTACGCGGTCTTAGCTATAGTCAAGAATTGTATCAGAATTAAGAATTATTCAATAAACGAAGCTAAAAGCAAAGACATCAACTTCTCTCTTGATTTAAAACAACCAAGTAAAAAGAACCAATTTTCACTTATCACAATAGTGGACCTATAGTATCTACTATTACTCTATCAAAAGCATGTATAGGTGTTTCAGTCATTATCCTAGGGGTCTTTGTATGTACTCTTTGATATGACGTGTCACATTTTTCCAATAATAATATCGTTTTACTTTGGCCAAAGTTTTTGTAATGCCTGTATGACCTCCTTGTATTTCATCGTTATGGAATTTAGGCAGTATCGCTTCTTGATCTTTTACATTGCATTTTTTAAAATCGTGTTCATCATCCTCGTCCACATCTCCCTCATCTGCCAATAATGCCGATTGTCTAGGCTATGTTAAGCCGCATTGTTCAATGAAAAATGGTGTCATAACCAATAGTAATAACAATAGTAAATTTACGTCCAATGGTGGTGGTAGCAATCCATCATCCAGCAGTTGCATCAAATCGCCAATAACCAGAACGGCTACCACCACTACAACCAAACTGACCACAGTCAAAACTAATCGCACAGTCACTTGGAATCATGATATACCCGCCGAGAAGCTGAGCTTCACAATGCGTCGGGAATTCGATCGTCAGCGTGAGGAAACCGAGTTAATGTCTCAATTGGGAATCGTAAGATCTTAATAATTTAAATTCATCTTTTGTAGATATATATTTAATTTAGGAATTTCATTTTACAATTTCATTTAGATCATTGAAACACGTTTAAAGATGACATTGCCAGAGGATATTGCTTCATCTCTTACTGATGGTGTAATACTCTGCCATTTGGCAAATTATGTGCGCTCACGATCAGTGGCCAGCATTCATGTACCATCACCTGGAGTGGTCAGTAGTTGATCAACGGCAAAAGGCAAATTAATTTGGTACAATTGAGTGGAGCGATTGCAAATGGTTTTGAAGGTTAAAATTGATATTGTATTATGAGTTATGTATTAGAATTATAAGTATATTAAAGTCACCAAAAGAACATGTAACTAGCAGATGTTAGCATTTCCGACTCTATATAATATAGATGCATATATAATCTGTATGAACACAGTTAAAATTCTAGCCAAAAATTTTGAGATAGACATCTTCAAAGATTTACGCATGTTCATATTAAAATATTTACTTTCAAAAACGATTTTACTCTTTATTCTGCATACCATTTAAATGTTTGTCTAAATCGGATGGACTTCTTTCTTTAATCTAAAGAATACGTTTTTCCAAACACTGATTAGTATCAAATATTACAGATACTTATGAAATCAGAATAGAAAGATTATGGAAAAATTGTAAAAATAGTGATTAGTGGAGTCTTTGATGATTGTGTCGAATAATTTTAATAATAATGTTACATGAATAGGATAGTTTTAGGGATTTAATGCGTCATTAAACTGTTGAAATCGGTAAACATTCGAACTCTATATATATATCGATTCAAGTCGATTGTCTCAGCCTCTTTTCTAAGAAAAATAGTAATTTTAGATAATGCTTTTAAGTGTGAAATGAATATCTTGTTAGTTTAGTGAATTACTAAACCAATTATTAACCATTTTTTTCAAAAAATTGTTTAGTTTTTAGGTAATTAAAGTTAAAGTATCATTTAATCTTTCAATAATTTAAACAAGTCAAACCTGTAATAACCATGTAAAAAAAAAATTTATGTGATTCCAATTTCCATAGAATGAAACTGGAAAGATATATAAGATAATTTAAGGTTATAGTTGTTAACGAAATGTGTTCAGTTCCTGTGGAGATTGGACTTTTTTTTGTTTAACAATTATTAAGGAATCATTGATTTGTTATTGTAATATGATTGAGCTTTTATATCAATTCCATATCATGTGCCAAATAGACTGCGTTTTTGCATACTATATTTATATGATCGATTAGAAG
The DNA here is from genome assembly GCA_018150375.1 of Drosophila sturtevanti. Lineage (NCBI taxonomy): Eukaryota > Metazoa > Arthropoda > Insecta > Diptera > Drosophilidae > Drosophila > Drosophila sturtevanti. The sequence goes on from JAECWJ010000293.1 coordinate 43,766, forward strand.
TAATAATAATTTTTTTTTTTATAGAATAAACTTACCATGGCTCGATGTCGGCGTAATGTGGAAAAATTGGTGTTAAACATTTTTTTAAATAAAGTTTACTTAGTTATATAATTGTAGAATGTTTCCTTTATGTAATTTTTGTAGTATTTGCTGCTTTAACACAAACAAAATAAGATTAAGTTGTAAGTTGTCTCCTGCCACTACAACCCCCCACCCCGCCCCACACACACACACACACATATACCTAATGCATATATTATATATACTCAAAATCCTCCTAAAGCATACACATACACACACACACATATATATATATATATACATACACCCATAGATATATCTTTATAAACAAAAAGTTACAACAAAAAAAAAATGATACATAAAATCTGTTATTGGTGTTGGTTGCAGGAGTTGATCTCCTGCGCAGATGTTGTGCCACAATGCGAACCGCATCCCCAGCAACACGAACAGAAGCAACAACTACAGCTACAGCTACAGCTACAGCAGCAGAAGCAACAACCACAACAACAATTACAACCACGTGCTGACAATGACTATAATGCTGATGTCTATGTCAATGATAATGGCAACGATAATGATCAGTATAGAAATGGCAAAGTGCCAAATCCTTTGGCCCTGCTGCGAACTGTGGCCGCTCTGATAGCCATGGATGAAAATCCACATCATCAGTATATGCGTTATCAGCATCAGCAGCAAGAGCTGCAAATTAAACTGCAGCAATCAATCTCCTCCTGCATCCAACAACAAGAACAGATGTTGCAACAACAACAGCAACTAATCCTCACGCTGATCATAATGATGATAATGATGATGACAATGATAATGTTAATAATATTGGCAAAAATTATAATGATAATGGTCATGTTAAATGTAAACTATATGAATTGCCACCAGGCAGGCATCAGCAAAGCCAATTGGCTGGGACTTAGGCAGGCCAAGCAACAGACCTATGAAAAGATCAAGAACAATCTGTTGAGTGCCCAATTTCCAAAGTATCAATAATAATAATAATCATAACAGCAGCGTCAGCAGTAGTGGATTGCAAACAATTGTGGAGAATGAGCATGATGTGGCCTCGGCTGGACCGACTGGTCATTATCAGCTCATCGATGAGAAGGAACAGGAAAAGAAGTAATCCTCATCATTATTAGCACCAGGACCACCAGCAGCAGCAGCAACAGCAACAACAACAGCTGGAATAGGAGTAGTAGGTGCAACAACTGGCCCAACAATCTTTAAGCGAATTGAATTCTTTGAACAAAATGGTATAACAAAACAAAAATTGGAGGTTTTTAGCATATATCGTGTTAGAGAGCAACAGCAGAGGATATCATAACACAAGCAGGAGCAGAAGCATAAAATGGAACAGCTATTGAAATCAAATGAATCTGGCACTTCATTCCTTAAACATGACTCTTATACACTTACCATAATCTTGTTGTGCGTTTTTATGTTTACCTTCCTTTGGCTAGTATTCTTTCCATTGCCTGGCTAGCAATGATTATTGGACTAGAGCTAAATTCTATTGAGCATTTAGATTGGCTTGCCTTTAATTGCCCTTAGTAATTAAGTGAAAAACGCTTTTTGCGCTTTTCTTTAAAACGATCTTAACGATCCGAACGAACATTTTTAACTTGGTAGGAGTTCTTGATGCTGCGCTTGTTTCTTAGATTACTAAGCAACTAATACTTAACCTATATACTTACATACCTACATATATTTATGTATATTATTATTTGCATTTTTCCCGAAAACTACGAGGAAAAATAATAATTTAATTTTGAGGCATTTATTTCAGACGATCCAAAGACTTTGAAAATGTACATCAATTTATGTATTAACAAAATTTATTCTAAATCAAAAACGGAGCGGGGAAAAAAGGTGGGGGATTCACATGAAAGAATGATATACATATGTATGAACTATTTAATTTAGAAATCCTGAAAGAGCAAGTGTTCTATTTTGATAGGTTAAAAATTAATTTTATTAACCTTTTTCCTATTCATAATAATATTTAAAATGAAGATTCTTGACCAGTGAAAACTAAAGTTTAGTTTCAAAGAGGTATAAATATAGAGATATTGTTTACTTAGAAAATAAAAATATTTGAAAGAATATTTTTTTTAACGATGCTCTGAAACGATTTAAATAATTGTAAATTGTCTTTGCGAAAGAGATATTTCATAATATTTCATAATCTATAGAAATCTATAGGGAAGCAGAGCAATAGCAATCATTGATCGATCTATAGTATCAAAGCCAATGGAAACCAAAATAAGTTTAATATTTGCAGCTCTCATCAAAAGTTCTTTGAAAGCAAAGATTAAAAGAAAAAAAATATATATCCATATAAAATGAAAAATAAAATGTGCAGCTAATAATTTATTTATCAATAATTTATCCAACTCATTGTGAATCCCCCCTCCCCCAATCCCCAGAAGAGATAAAATTTTCGACTAAGTGAGATTTTATATTATGTATGTATACACCAATTTATCAAACATATTCCTAGTTCATCAGATACTGTTGAACTCTAAAAATGAAAACGAAAAAAAGAAATTCATTCTTACCCCTAATATAATTCATATTTATTATTAACTTGAACACGTTATGCGTGGGCTGGTACTGAAATTGATGAAAACAAAACGGACACAACATAATACGCTTGATTTTATTTCACAAATTCTTAAAATAAGTTACAACAACGAACTAAAAAACAAAGAAACAAACAAATAACAAAACAAAATAATGAAAACCTAATTTATTTATTTTCAATATTCCTAAAGACACAACTTTATATATAGATACATACATAGTTAGTTAGAGTTATAATCAGTGCTGTAAAATCATAAAACGATATAAAGATATGTCAAATGAGAATTGTTATAGGGGCAAATGGAAAAAAAAGATGTATGGTTTATATATGAAAAATCGAAGCAGGGACACAAAAAATAGTTGTATGAAAAAATAGAGCGTGAAATATAGATATATATATATATATATATATATATATATACAATTTAAAAAAAACATGTATTTTTTCTTGTATGCAAGGCCACTAATTTACGTACTTCATTATTGCAAATGACTTCATATACGCTGGGCTTAGAAGCATTGTTAAGTGTTTGCATAGGCAAATCTACTTGAACATATCCTGCGCAGGATACTTTCTATCTATGTGCCTGGTAGTGTCTGTTGCCTGGTAGTGACTTTCAGGACTCTATTTAGTATGTCTTTTAAATCGGATATTGCTATCCGTGATAGGGCATCTGCCACAAAATTGTCTTTTTCCTTGAGATATTGTGTTGTGAAATGTCATGTTGTATTTCATCTACATGAATGACTATGAGGACTTCTATAGTTTTTTATATATTAATCGGTTCATTGTCTTTCAATCTTTTTTTTTTTTTTTTTTTTTTTTTTACGCGCGAATCCCAACGGGTGCACTAAGTGCCGACACCTCCCGCCCAACCGACCGAGGGGCGCATACCGCATAACGTACGGCTCAAGACGTGGGAACAAGATCACAAAACACAGACAAATAAACGAATTCTACATCTAGTTACGAACTAAATAAGCTAAGATAGAAGTTTTTAGTAAAGGAAGAGAGAGCTCAGAACTGATTACACTGTAAAGGCGGTTGTAATCAGAACAAAGGACTCGAAAAGGTTCATGCATAGCATAGTTAGTAGAACAGCGTGGAAGTGACAGAGGTATGAAATTTCTAGTAGGTCTACAAGGAACAGATAAAGCTACGCGGCTCAATAGCTCACGGGAGTCTATATCACCATTGAGGAGCTTGTGGATGAAGATCACGCCAAGGTCATCCTTGCGCAGGGGCCATGCTAATCTTCTCTGTATCGTTCCAATTTTAGTATATGTTCTGCCGAAGCAAGAACTTAATGTTTGCTTATAAAAGTTTTTTGTTGTGACTGGTTTGGTCTGCAGTCCGAAAACATCTGTTGGCTTAAAATCTAGTACGCAGTTAAAATTTTTTTTAAAATCAATGCCTATAATTCCATTACAAAGTATTGCGAATTTTGTATCTACTATGTTGAATTTGTGTGGAATTGTTTATTGTTTGAATTGGATATCTATTAGAGTAAAGCCTTGGGATTTTATTACTCTTATCCTGGCCTATTCCTTGAATATTTATTTTTTATCTTCAGAAATTGTATGAAAGTGATCGGGATTAATTTTGAAAAGTGAAATATCAGCATCAGTGTCGATCAAAAATGTGAAGGTTGTTTTTGTAGCATTGTTCATGAATTTTACAAAAATATTAAGATTAAAGTTTTTTAAATGTATTTTTTTTTTATTGGTTGGTAATTAAGGGGCTTTGAGAGTTTTACGAACTGTTGTGCGCCACTCCCACATTACTGTTATTGTTGTTCCGATTTAAGTTATAGTAATTTCGACCTCTATGATTTCCTCGGCCTTGATCTTGGCGCGTATAACCCGCACGATTAGTGTTGTGGCCTCTGTTACTATTCTTATGATAATAACCTCTTCCTCGGTTATTACCTCGGCCCCTATTGTCAAATCTGCCTGATGTAAAATGTGGGACAGAGTTAGCCTGGCCAGTTGCCTCTGTGTAACTACTGACAAATTTGATAATGGCATCATTGATATTGCTGAATGTGCCTGCCTGAATAATAAGTTTTAGCTTATCGATAGCGTAGTTTTGTGTCATTGCACTTACAGCTTGCGATGTGCTGTATTTGGATGCCAAATCTGGTGATAAGCCATCATTTATATCATTTATATTCAAGAGACTTTGCAAGTTTTTCCACCTCTTGGGTGTATTTATTGGCTCTTTTGCTTTTCTGTTGTAAATTAAAGAGTTTGGCAGAAATAACTTCTACTGATTCTCCTTTTGTGGACTTCTTCAATTGTGCAATTACTTCACAAATTGTCTGCTCGTTACTGATTAGGTTTCGAGCATGACCTTTTAATTTTGTTTTTATTAAACTTATTGCAGTTGTTTCATGTGCGCCTTTTAGAGAGTCTATTAGACGTAACGCGTCTATGAAGTTTTGTAGGTTCTCAGCCTTTCCATCAAATTCTGATAACAGAGATGAGGCTAATGTAAGAAAGTCTACAACTATTTGCGCCATGATTGAGTTTAAACCTTATATGAAAATTATCCGTGTGCATATATATTAATTTTTTTTGTTTTTGTTTTAGATCTTTCAAAACTGTCTTTATGTATGTTTATTCTATTTGCTAACTGACTCCATTCCATAATGTAAGTTCAGTATCTATATGCGATCTTTATTGTTTGCTCTGCTCACATAACGCTTCTTCAATATTTTGTTATGTTTGACATAAAGTGTCAATAAAAACTGTAGAATTGTTACTTTTGTTCATATGAGCAGAAGGATCCACAACGCATTTATGTCGCCAGTATGGTCTACTATTTTTACATTATTGACCACATTAGCCGTGTTATCCTTTACTTCCTCTGAGCTACCAAACCAACCCATTGTATACATTATAATAATAATGTATAATTGTGTATCCTTTTTGTTCTGTTGCTTTTCAACAAAGTGTCTCTATGTTTATGCGCTTGATACTCTAACATTAAGTTTGGGCATATGATCACTTTACATATTGTATACACTACAATACGGTTGAAATTTGCTTGTTCAGCATATAACATACTACAGTATATCTCCGATACGTATTATCTGATTTCAACAAAATTTGTTCGACAAGTTCTTATGAATTATATAAAAAATTGTACCTAAATGGATGATTAGTTTAATACATTTTTAGTTATTCTATTTTGTGAAGGTCGGGAATGGGTGCAAAAACAATTTTAGATTAAATTCATATGAGTAACAAAATGGATGCTCACATCAAATTTGATAGCTCGAGCTTCTGTCTAAAATTAAGGTACACATCAATAGAAAAAGCGTATTGACTTCGCCAATGAACAGATTTCCAAGTCTGCTAGCTTTTGGAACAAGGTAAAGAAAATAGAACAGCCTTGGAAAAAGAAAAATGGACGTGGGAGCGTAATTATATGGGCCAAATATCGTTTAAAGATTCGACAATGAACCACAAGGATTTCGTCATAATTTAGAAGTTACATGAGAGTGTCCGGACTTACAACCTTGAGAACGACTATTACTTTCAACATGACAATGATCCAAAGCTTACCACACACAACGTGAAGCTACTTCAACGATGCAATAAGTGGATTCGAAGAGTCTGCTATTAAAAAGGTCTTCATTTTGCCTAACGCGAAAAATTTTGAATGTATAAGTGTACCTTTACACTACTACCATTCGCTATCCATGTTTTTACATTCCTGTCTCACTGCTTTCCAACTGGTAAGCACTGATACTGTATTAAGTCCTTTCTATGAGTCAAAATCTGTAACGGTTAAGTAACTTATTTCTCAGTACACAGCTCAGTTCAAAGTTAAGCTCTGTTTGATGTATTTTTTCACATTTCTTGAAATTTTAAACATTAAGGATATCAGTCAACCTTATAATGATCTCATAAATAATACCTGAAATTGAATTTTTTAAAATCTCCTCCACTTATTACTATCAATCGAGAGAAATTTCAAATCCTTTTGATTTTGAAAACACGAGAAACTTCAAAAATCTTTGAATTTTGAAAATTGTTATTATTGCACTTATAATTATAAATTTCGTGAATTATCTTGGAAAATACTATTCAATCGGAAGTAACAGTGCTCTCTTAGAAAGTTAAAATTTTTTTTTAAATAATTACTTTTAAAAGTTGTTAATTTTCGAAAAAATGATCATTTACTCATACTACCTAAAAATGTCTCAACTTTGGAGACCTCTAGCACCCATAATTGTTAACCGATTTTAAAAATATATTGAATTCGTAATCTTTGAACATCGATATCATACTTCATTTTTTGGGAAATAAAAAAAAGATTTTTGCAACGCTTTTCGGGCAGAGACCCCACTGTGCACCGCTGAGGCAGTTTCAATTCCTTCGGGTACCGATCGAACTTACGAAAGCCTCATCAGTGTTTTAGAGAATTATGAACAAAGTCTTTTCGGATATGTTAAGAAACAATAATGTTATAGTATACCTAAAAGACATCACTGTTACCAATAGAACTGCTTAAGATGATTCTAAAACTTTGCTGAAATTTCGTTTGGTAAAATCCTTAAAAACAAATACACGTGTTTTAATCCACATCAGTTGAATTTCGTAACCCTAGCTTCATGACTCCGTTCATCTATGTATTTGTGAGCAATTGAACCGTAATCAACATATATGATTGATATCAGTTAAATTTTTTTTTAAACTTATGTAATTCTGGTCAATCTACAAGATCAACATATAAAATCGATATGGGTTTAGACATAGATATCGACATGAATATTGAAATAGATATTGACATGAATAACGAAATGCATATAATAATATATTTTAAACTATCTTCGCACGAGTGAGATGTGAACACAGATTATCGTGCGCATATCTGTATTTTTATACCCTTGCAGAGGGTATAATAAAATTGGTCAGATGATTGTAACGCATAGAAATAATCGTTTCCGACCCCATAAAGTATATATATTCTTGATCAGCATCGAAAGCCGAGTCGATATGACCATGTCCGTCTGTCCGTCTGTCTGTTTCTTCGCGCTTTTTCGAACTTAAATTTTGAGCTACGTTAACAAAAGTCATATCATTCTGTCCGTTGATGATGCAAGCAAATCAAGTTTAAAGATTGGTAGGATCGGACAACTATAAGTTATAGAAAAATAGGAAAGATCAGAGGTACCTCGGTCAAAATGTGAGTTGTTTAAAACAGTTCTTGTGTTTTTTGAGATATCTCAACCAAATTTGGTGAACAGATGAAAATTATACTTTTACACCTTACCAGCAAGTTTGAATCAGATCGGATAATAAACACCGACATAAATCAATAAAATCAATGAATCAACCCCCATCAGCATCAGTATGTATGCATATGCAGCCAATTAAATACGTTTATATTTGCTTTTATATATGCGTACACAAACAACATACATGGAAACATACAAACATACATACATACATATATGCGAACACGTGCTTGAAAAAACTACAAGCTGAGTGCGAAACAGAAAGAGATAGAAAACTATTTGTATTGTGTTGTTGTTTTTCAGAATTCGTCAGAAACTTTAGAGAGCGAGAAGCTGGACGTTTGCAATGTATACCGAAATAGCGAGGCAGTGAACTATAAGTTTGGTAGCGCAATATGTAGAGATCGATTCTAGAAATGGCGTGATAGGAGGTTCAAATCCGGCCGTTGGCAAACTCGAATTTTTTCTTACTGTTTCTTTCTTTGGTTCAAATTTTTTTTAAAATTTTATATTTCCAATTTTTAAAATATCTTGAATCCGGTATGACGGAGAAAGTAATCAATTAATCTGCAAGGGTATACAAACTTCGGCACGGCCAAAGTTAGCTTCTTTGATATTTTAAATTCCTCTGGTAATGAGAATTCAGAATTACGAGCGGTCTATGCCGCTAAAATATGCTAGCATATGCTACTAAATAAGCTAGCATTACGTTGTGCATCGCACAAGTTACGAACTCATGTATTTAAAATTGTGCATTGTTTATTCGTCATTGCAAAATTTACCTGTATTTTAAAATAATATGTTTGTATAAAACAATCTTTGATATCTGTTTTTTTATACCCTTGCAGAGAGTATAATAAAATTGGTCAGATGTTTGTAACTGTTGAAAATATGTGAATGTTTTCTCTAATTTATGCTCAATGGAGTTCCATCTCTAAAATATGAAGTACTTCGCAACATTGTGAAATTCATATACGCCGCAAAAGCAACAATAGTTCTTTCTTAGAACTAAGTTCCTAACTGTCTCGTCTATTTTCCAGCAACATAAATTCTCATTAAATACTTATTTCGGCATAATTATACCCTGTACCCATAGGGTACAAGGTATATTAAAGTCACTAAAATGTATGTAACAGCCAGAAGGAAAATTTTCCGACCCCATAAAGTATATATATTCTTGATCAGCATCAACAGCCGAGTCGATATGACCATGTCCGTCTGTCCGTCTGTCCGTCCGTCCGTATATATATCTCAGAGACTATAAGAGCTAGGGCAACCAAACTTGGTGTCAACATCCATCTAGTCCATACGCAGATCAAGTTTGTTTCAAATTTTTGCCACGCCCACTTCCACCCTTGCAAATTAGAAAAAACTATAACTTGAGTTCTATTAGAGCTATCTTTTTGGCAGACTCAATTATATAACCGAAATCGGTCAATAAATATCGGAGATAATACGTATATATGTTTTGTACTGAAATGCTTTGGGCAGCAGCAACTGAAATGTGTGAGCGAGATAGCATGCGCATGCATGTTGCTTTGTACCGAATGACGCATTAGTTTCGTTCACTGTTAGGAGTGAGCGAGAAAGCATGAATTTGTTGTTTTGGCTTGTTAAGAGAATTTTATGAAAAATTTTATTCAATTAATGAGGATTGCGAAGGAGTCTGTTTAAATGAAATATCCTTTTTTGGTACAGGGTATACTCCAAGTCGGCAGGGACGACTTGCTTACTTCATTTTCATATTACGTTGGTCAGTTCTCTTGAGTCAGTCGTCTTAAGTGTGTGACTTGGTTAAGTAGATGTACTGTGCAGTGAACAATAAAATAATAAATATAATTTAAATATTCAAATTGAACTATCTCTTTTAATTTTCGGCCTGGTTTTTACAACAGTAACGTATAGAAATAATCCTTTCCGACCCCATGAAGTATATAAGTTAACATAGCCATCCATTCGACTGGGCAACCAACACCCTAATATGCTAGGTAAGCATTTTATGGTGTGAACCGCAGAGAAGTGACGACCGGATGCCACTGCACGAGCTGCTTGATCAGCACGTCGTTGGTGGGAACCGCATCGTCAGCAGTTTGAGGCGGGCTTCAATGGGTAACTTTAATATTTTTGTTAATATTTAAGTTTAGTTCTAATGAAACCAACAGAGTAGTCGAACGGCTCTCAATATTATAAATCTTGAACAAAATAAAATGAAATAAAAATTAAAGCCCAAAATATTAATCTCAAAATATTAATTGGCGCCCAACTAAAAAACAGAACTCACGTGATAATAACACATATAAGTGAAAAAAAGTTTTATCTCAAAACAATCAACATTGTTACAATCATTAAAATTTGTCTGCCACGAATCGGCAACAAAAAAAAAAAAGGAAATAATAATAAAAAAAAAACCACAAGTACAAGTGAGCTCCTTTTCTTCGTTTATGACCCTGGGAAGAAAATAAACAACTAATATTGCAATCAAAAATGGCAAAGTTTGTCAGCCAGTACAGCGACAAACAGATAATAAAACAAATTTTATTATCAAATATTTGCTATTTGTCACGGCATCGGACCGCTGCCGGCTGCGATTAAGTCACGTCACTGGACTGGTGGCGGCTGTGCAAACCGAATATCAAGTGACTGCAGCGGTGGACGACGACTGAGGAAAGACAGAACTCCAACAGCGCCGAACTTGGAACTCCAAAAACAAAAAAAACTAATTTAAAGAAAATCAAGAAAACATATAAGTAGGGTGTTCTTTTATTTAAAATACATCGATAATTAAAAAAGAAAAAAACAACAAATAAACCGCAAGTGAGAGTGCAGGAAATAAATTCC
>JAECWJ010000294.1:0-15828 GCA_018150375.1 Drosophila sturtevanti
AGCAAGGATTTGATAGCTGTCACCAAACGGCAAACACACCCTCCAATTATCAAAGACGTTGGTTCGATCTTACGTTATAATGGTTTTATTTTATATACTCCTCCAATCTCCTCGGGTGTTCGCCACCCAACACCTCCGCCTCTCAGTCCGTTCTGCCTGCTGCTCCCTCAGCTGCTCCTCCTGCCGCTGCTGCTGCTGCAGCCGCTGCCGCTGGTGCTGCTGATGCTGCTGCCGCTGCTGCTGTTGCAGCCGCCGCCGCTGGTGCTGCTGATGCCGCTGCCGCTGCTGCTGCTGCAGCCGCTGCCGCTGGTGCTGCTGATGCTGCTGCCACTGCTGCTGCTCGAGGTAACCCTCCCCTCCAAAGATCTGCGTCCCCGCGGATCAGTACATTCTGCCGCATTAATATGTGGTTTAGAGTCGGAGAGCGCATCTATCCCAATCCAGTTTTCGGCGATCCGTTTCCTGACAGATCCATCGCAATCGGTAGGTCTGGGTCGGCAAGATAGGGCAAGGCTTAATATTTTGGCTGCCTCGGTTGCCAACTCCATTTGATGTCTCGTCACCATAGCTATCAGCAATCAGCAACCAGGGCACCTTATTTTGCATCCTCGATTGCGTAATTAATCTTGTGCAGTTTAGCGTTTCGAGCAAGCTTAATAGACCTTTTACGCACCATTCGAATCCCTGTTGGAGTGTAGGATAGGAATGTCATTGCTGAGAAAATGAGCTGTAGTAGACTGTTGGTGAGCGGGCATCTTTGTTGGTGGAAAAATTGAATTTATATTAAAATTAGGTTAGTATTCTTAAATGCTAGTGTTTATTATTGTTTACCAGGTTTGTGAAGAGTGCCAGTTGATAAAATGAAATAATTTTGAAAAAAGTTAACGAATAATTTTCATATCGCGACATACCCAAAGTAAAACAACAAAACAAAGAATTTCTTTGAATGCTTCCATAAAAAAAAAAAAAAAGAAAAAATAATCGAAGAGTCAAAAGAAAGAATTATGGACGCTTACGGCTAGATTTTAGGTGCGCCTTCTGAAAGAGTTTACCAGACTTAGTACGAACTGTTACCTTTCTATTTTCCGCACCTCTTCTTTATTGTAAAGCTTCTTTTCTTTACTCCTTGATTTGCTTATTTCTAACAAAGACTGTCTCTCCTTCGGCGTACTGGAATGGTTTTTTTGTTTTTAATTTGTCTATTAATGGCAAGTTCTTGTCGTCGTTCGATCAGCCCCCTAATGTCCTCAAATGTTTCATGTTTGAAACTTTGTAAGCTCCTTGATAATTTATTCTGGAAACCCTGTCTAGAAAAATATCAACCGGTTTTCGTTTTGTCACAGAGTGGACCGAGTTATTATACCTATCAACTGACATAGGCACAAGTTCAGTTACCTTAAGCAACGGAAACTCCAATTTTAAACACCTGTAAATTTCTAAGAATGTTGAATGAAATCTTTCCACTTGACTGTTTACTTCGCTTCGCTGCGTTGGGGTATGGTATACGTCTATTTCCACGATCTTAAATAATTAAGAACTGTTGGGCAAAGGAGGCCCGTTCATTGTCCATCACCAAAATCTTAGGTGCCGTGAAACAGGGGAAGCACTTCTGCTAGTTTTTCACGTAGTTGGAGAGCTGATTTAGAGTCTAGAGGGAAAAGTTTGGCGAATTTGGAAATTTGTCTATACAGCTCAGAAATTTGTGCTCCTCCAACATGAAGACGTCGACGTGTGGAATTTCGCACGGATAGTTCGGTACAGGAGTTGACTGTAGAAGGGCTTATTGGGGTGTCTGTCATATTTATATGCCTTGCAAATCTGACGATGTTGCCGCAAAGGCTTTAATTTTATTTGTCATTTTTGGGATATAGCATCGCTCTAGCAGCTGACCTCTGACCTCTTCGGGATTTCTATGGGCTCTGCGATGTTCGTTATCTATTGCTTCGCAATCTCGTTCGCATACCAAATCAGTTACCAATCTTTGTGTCACCCTAAGTTTGTAGGACTTAAAGAAGTCTTGGTAACATGTTTGTAGGAGCTGTAAATGACTTTCGGGTATTTTTATTCCATTAATTACAGATGGATTGATGAAAGTCCTTAGCGCAGTTATTATCTCGAAGTGGTCGTTTTCAAGGGACTAGGTGACGCTTGAACCCGGGGTGAGGATTAGTACAAGAATAGATGGATCGCGATTGTTCGAAAATAATCTGGTTTCACAAACATTTATGGGGACCTCCATATGGGGATAAGGTCAGAAGCATCTTGTTGTCCACTATGCATCGTTGCCAACGAATCTGTATCCTGGAGGACCAACAGATTCGTATCCGACTGGTCGGGGGAATGGGGGATACGCGATAACGCATCCGCAACTACATTTGCCTTGCCCGGTTTATAGATCAGCTCATAATTATATTCTTCGATTTTCGACTTCCAACGTTTTAACTTTGCATTGAAATTTCTATTGCCCATGGCATACGTAAGCGGCTGGTGGTCCGTGTAGATTTTTATGGCTGCAGCTCCATATAGGAACGTTCGTAAATTGTCCAGAGCCCAAACAATGGCTAACATCTCTTTTTCAATGGTTGCGTAATTTTCCTCGGTTTTGTCAAGCGATCTTGAGATGTATGCTATAGGTCGATCTTCTCCTGAGCTAACCTGAGACAACACGGCGCCGATAGCAAGATTCGATGCATCGGTAGTAAGATGAAAAGGTTTTGCAAAATCTGGAAAAGCTAAAACCTCCGATGAAGAAAGAAGGGTCTTAAGGTCTTCAAACGCCTGGAGCTCTGGCGGACCAAATTCAATAAAAACTTTCTTGGATTGAGAGGCCCTGACTTGCGCGTTTTTCCTCTGGTGAAATTTGTTAGAGGCTTGGCAATTTTCGCATAATCTTTGATGAATCTTCTGGTAGTACGATGTCATGCCTAAAAAGGATTTGAGCTGTTTCCAGATTGGTGGGAGGCGGTATTTTCAACATTCCCCTCTACTTTTTTCCTATCTACATTAATCCCCTTGAGATGTGACAATACAGCCCAGAAATTCAACGCTGGTTGTTTTCTCTAAATTTACTTGTAGGGTTGCTTCACGAAGCCTTGAAAATACTACCCTGAGATTGTGCCAATGTTCCTCATAAGTAGCACTGAAAACGATTATGTCATCAATGTAGACATAACATATTTTTCCTATGTAGTCTCTAAGAACATCGTCAATCATTCTTTGGAATATGGCTGGAGCGTTTTTCAGTCCAAAGCGTAATCTGAGGAATTCATACTTTGCATTAAGAGTTGAGAAAGCGGTTTTTGGTATATCCGCGGGATCCATATGTATCTGATGGAACCCCGAAGTTAAATCGAGAGTCGTAAAGAGTTTTGCCTTGCCTAAACTGGCTAACGTAGATGTAATGTCAGGGATCGGATAGGTGTCTGGTATTGTGACTGCATTTAATCTTTTGTAATCAATTACCATACGAAATTGTTGCTCCCCATTTGGTTTTGGTTTTTTAGCGACAACCCACACTGGAGAGTTGTACGGACTTTCTGAGGGTCGTATCATGCTGTCCCGAAGAAGTTCGGCGACTTGTCGGTCAACCTCGTCCCGCATGTTGACTGGATAGGGATAGAATTTAGAAAAAATGGGCTCTTGAGTTTTAGTCCGAATTGTCGCTTTGACTCGAGTTTCCACAGAGCCACCAGGGGTAACCGGGTCGAATACGGAAGCGAACTCATTAATTAGCTTCTCAATAATGGCTTTGATTTCCTGAGGGTGGCCTTCTTCCAAGACAAAATTAAGTTGGGTCGATTCACGGTTTAGTAATGGTATAACAACTCCCGGTGCTATGATTAAGACGTTATGTTCCCTATCAATTTTCGCTTTCAATTTTTTTAGTGTATCGTCTCCTATAATGCCGTCGAAACTTTTTAAATTAGGAAGAGTAAAAAGGTTAGTGGAATGTCGTTGCCCAGAGGAGCGAAGAAAGCTCCATCGAGAAATTGTGAAATTTTAATGGGTCCATTTGCTGATTGTACCAAGAAGGGATTTTGTAGCTGAATAGCACCCCCCGAAAGATCTAGACTAATGAAGTTTTGTTTGCGCCAGTGTCGATTAAGAACTGTCGCATTTTTTCCATCTGCATCGATGTATTCTATGTAGGGTACGCTGGATAGGCCTTTTTCATAAAATTTACTTGATCCTCGACTCCAATTTCCTTCGAACTCAATGGCCGGGTAGGTGCCATGCATGTGGCATATTCTCCGTTTTCAGAGGCGAAATCTTCTGCAATGCTCATGTATGGGGTTTCCTCTTCGACGCCACCGTCAGTGCTTAACGGGGAATAGGGTTCGAGCATGTTCGGTGATGCCATATGAAATAATCGTTGTGCCTTCCTAAAAGGATTGGTGGAATCAGAAGAATTCCTCTTTTGGCTACTGTCATTCCCGTAGTTCTGGAAACGGCTCCTTGATTGTCCTGAGCCGCTTGCTTCCATTTTTATGGCTGGTGTTAAGGCTCGTGGCCTGGAAGGTAACGCGTTACGATATAGTATTGGGTTTTGTTGATGGGGATAAGACATGGCAAATGCTGCTTTTGGGGGTACGTATGACGTAGCGAAGGGAGGCCGATACATGGGTCGCGGTCGATAATATGGGGCGCTATTACGTGTGTGCCAAGGTTCTGTAGTGGCGTATGCTTGGGAAGGCTTCCCAGCTGAAATAATGATTTCCAATTCAAGTGCTGCAGAATAAGCTTCTCCTAATGTTCTTGGGTGCTTGACTGTCAGCAAAGCCGATAATTGTGGTGACAATCCCCTTACAAACGCGCGCAATGCTCTTTCGCGGTACGAATGAATTAATGCCTCAAGAGCTTCCCTAGTGTGATACTCGTTCTTAAGCTTCTCTATAATAAGCGAAAGATGCTGGTTGATCTGGGAGTAAAATGCTTCTAGGGTCGATTCATTTCGGACTATCGCGCTCATCTGGTACTCTAAAGTTCCTAGGTCCCGTTTGTCCTCATAATGGGAGGCTAATGCTGCCCTAATTTCTGTCCAACTGTCATCGGGTACGCTGCATGTGTAAAGCATCTCATCTGCTTCGCCCCGTATTTTGGATCTCAGATGGAGAACCACTGCCCTATATATAGGCTTGTCCCTGACTACCTGATAATCCTGGATGATTATATCCGCTCTACGTATCCATGCAGAAAACTGGCAGGCTTCGCCTGAAAATATTTGAACCTCCTTTACACAATCGGGCAGTGTTGCTATCTGCATAAGGTCATTTTCATTTGTTGCCCGAATGGGTGGCCTAACCACTTCGACCACGGCTTCCCTGTGCCTGTTTTCTAAGGTAGTTACTTTCTCCTTTTGTTTTTTAAGCTCCTCGGTCAACACCGCCAATTGTTCAACTAAACATGTGATTGACTGTTTGATTTCTTCCATTATTTAAGCTGTATTTCAAACTTGTTTCTTTATTTAAAATCAAAAAAAAAAAAAATTTTACTTCTGCTATTTTATTTCAAAAATTTCAATTGACTTTTTCAAAAAGAAAATGTTATGTGTAGAATAAAATTGGGTACGTTTTTTGTTATTTTTTAAATTTTCAATTTGTTTTCAAGTTTTTTTTTTCTTTTATTGTTGGGTTAAAAAAAAAAATTTTTCCTTCTTTCCCCTTTTTTTTATTTTGGGTACGTTTTTGCTTAACTCGCCCGAATCCTATATTATATTCGAATTACAAATTCTAAAAGGCAACTTCTTCACTCACCCGTTATTTAATTATTGTATGTTAATGTAGTGTGTATTTCTTCTTTTTTCGTAGTGTAGTATTATAATAGTGTAGTTTATAGTTCTTCTTTTTCCAACATTTAGATATTCCTCAAAGGACGATGGTGCTAGGTGAAAAGATAAAAAAAAGAGAATTAGTTTTTGTGCGTACAAATAGGTAAATGTATTTTATTTCTTATATTTTGCTATTTTTTTCTTTTTTGCTTTTTTTTTTTTTTTCTTTTTTTTTTATAGTTTTTTCATTCACAGTTTTATTTTCTTATTGTTTTCTATTTAATAATATAGTTTTATTTTCTTATTGTTTTCTATTTAATAATATTTTTGTTTTTGTTGTCACAAAGCTGCCTGTTGCGATGCCCCCCTATGTCGGTTGCGGGAGGTCTCCATTATCCTTTTTAGTCCTAGCAAGGACCTACTTAGGTGGAGATGGATCCACATCCTCACTCGGGAGGATACCTTCGGTGGGAAGCACCACTGGTGGCCAATACTTGCGCATTTTTTTTCACTTTTAATTTTTATTCTTATCTTAAACTTGCCACTCGCAAACTTTGTTGCCGCAGTGGTTTTGACACTTATTAAATAATTTTTCTTAGGCGACCGCCAACCGCCACATTCGCGAGTGCCCACCAATTGCCGAACGAATGTTATTCCCTTTTATCTTATTTTTTTATTAATTTATGTCGCCGACGAGGATATAAATTGTGGCTTCAGAATTAATTTTTTGAGCTCTCACCACTTTAATATTTCAGCGGATATTTTTAATCATAATTTTTATATCTTTCACTGATAGGGATTTGAACCCCGGACACAAAAAATTAATTTTTTTTTATTTTTTAAACCAACACTTCACATCCATTCGGCAAAAATAAATTTTTTATTATTTTATGAATTTCTTACCTATGCCATTTACTGACAGGGTTTTGAACCCCGATTACACAAAAAAGGAACTTATGTATCCTGATGAAGCAGTTTTTTCTTTTTCTTTTTTTCTTTTTCTTTTTTCACCAAAGTCACACTTAAGTTAACCACGACTTGTCTGTTCGGCAGATTTAGCGAGAGTGATCTAGAAACGAAAATCATATTATAGATCAAGGGTTGATCTGCGCTTCTTTTTCAAAGGAATTTTAGATGCGGCGCAGCGACGCAAATTAACTAGAATTATTGTGCTTGCCAAAGTTCTAAGGAATTTTGGCACTCGCAGAGTACTTGAAATAATTGTGTTTGCTGAGATTCAAGAAATGCTTCACCATCAATACATAAATTCTTAGTAGCAATTCCAATATATTTTTTGTGTAACCATCCACTTTAATTTTTCAGTGGGCATATTCATTAATTTCATTTAATTATTATTTTTTTTTATTCACTTCATTTTGGGAATACACTCACTTAAGGCACTTTTGGGCAAGGTAAAAAAGGAAAAAAATTTATAAAGGAAGGACGCGACGGAAGGCGGTCCCTGCTCGGGCGCCAGTTAACTTCCTCTTATTAGAGGAGGTCACCTTGCAAAAGCAAGGATTTGATAGCCGTTACCAAACGGCAAACACACCCTCCAATTATCAAAGACGTTGGTTCGATCTTACGTTATAATGGTTTATTTTATATACTCCTCCAATCTCTCTCGGGTGTTCGCCACCCAACACCTCCGCCTCTCAGTCCGTTCTGCCCGCTGCTCCCTCAGCTGCTGCTCCTGCCGCTGCTGCTGTTGCAGCCGCTGCCGCTGGTGCTGCTGATGCTGCTGCCGCTGCTGCTGTTGCAGCCGCTGCCGCTGGTGCTGCTGATGCTGCTGCCGCTGCTGCTGTTGCAGCCGCTGCCGCTGGTGCTGCTGATGCTGCTGCCACTGCTGCTGCTCGTGTTAACTTCTATATATCTATATATCTATATATCTATATATCTATATATCTATATATCTATATATCTATATATCTATATATCTATATATCTATATATCTATATATCTATATATCTATATATCTATATATCTATATATCTATATATCTATATATCTATATATCTATATATCTATATATCTATATATCTATATATCTATATATCTATATATCTATATATCTATATATCTATATATCTATATATCTATATATCTATATATCTATATATCTATATATCTATATATCTATATATCTATATATCTATATATCTATATATCTATATATCTATATATCTATATATCTATATATCTATATATCTATATATCTATATATCTATATATCTATATATCTATATATCTATATATCTATATATCTATATATCTATATATCTATATATCTATATATCTATATATCTATATATCTATATATCTATATATCTATATATCTATATATCTATATATCTATATATCTATATATCTATATATCTATATATCTATATATCTATATATCTATATATCTATATATCTATATATCTATATATCTATATATCTATATATCTATATATCTATATATCTATATATCTATATATCTATATATCTATATATCTATATATCTATATATCTATATATCTATATATCTATATATCTATATATCTATATATCTATATATCTATATATCTATATATCTATATATCTATATATCTATATATCTATATATCTATATATCTATATATCTATATATCTATATATCTATATATCTATATATCTATATATCTATATATCTATATATCTATATATCTATATATCTATATATCTATATATCTATATATAGTGTTCACATTACTACCACGATCTCCGAAAGGAATAATATTTTTTGGATCGGTTACATGTCTGTGCTGGTGGTATAATGGTTTTGTGGGCCATTACCTACTATGGCAACATAGTGCTGCAATTTCTTTCAGCTCAAGCGAATGCGTTGCCATTCAAAGGAATGCTTGAGAAGGCTTTCCCCTCTATAAGGCCCTCTTGAATGGAAATACTTTCCTGGCCCCCTTACTCGCCCGATCTGAACATTATGGAAAATGTTTGGGGGTGGCTAGTTCGTAAAATTTAAAGCTCAGGAAAGCAATACAATCCACATATCCACAATCCACAGTAAGAGATCTCAAAGATGCTATAATGCGTGCTTGGAGCAGTATTTCCTTTAATTATATTAAAAACTTTTATGACTCAATGCCCAACCACATATTTGAGTGTACTACAAATCGTGGGGGCTACACTCATTACCAAATCTTCTGTTAAATCACAACAAACTAAAATAAATAAATACTCACAAAAACAATCAGAAATAAATGATGTATGTTTTTCTTTATCTATAATTAAGAATTCATCTTTCTTCTTAGGAGGTGCTAATCGATTGTCCGCAAAAAAAAGGTACATTTTTGCAATAACATTCTTTGAAATCATTTCATAAATAACCCAGTCAAAAAATTCAGCAATTCTTTTTCCTTTTTTTGTCGCTAATACATGTAAGTTTAATTCACAAAAATATTCACGTTGAAAATCTTATCTGATCTGAAGCTATTAAGCTTGAACTGAATAAGAAGGGGGGGCGCTAATCGGCTGTCCGGGAGTGTATATATCGGGGCTCTCTCTCTCAACCGCACACTGAGCCACACTCGACGACAGCATCAACTCGCCTTAAAAGTAAGCGCATAATTCGAATTCTTAGAAATGCCTAATTCAATCTGCGACATATATGTATTTATACTTATATATAATATATATATAATTTAAAATTTTGCGTTTGATTTTATTAAAAATATTAATTCTTTATTTCAATTAAACGGAGTTCTTTACAATATGTAGTAGATGGTGATTGTTCATTAAAAACTAAACTAAGACTGAACTGCCCTACTTAATATCTAGGGATTATTTATAGGATCTTTTCTGAAGGTGGCGTGATTTTTGGGAGTAGAATTTAGGTGGCCTGCTCGATTCTGATTGGTCACTTTGGAGTTATGCTGAGTGGGCTGTTCCCACGAGAAGGGTGTAATGTGATCCTCTTGTTTTTTGGGATTTGTTTATAATAATAATTTGGGGTTCCTTAAGGAAGGGTCATTTGTTTATAATAATAATTTGGGGTTCCTTACGGAAGGGGTGATTTGTTTATAATAATAAATTGAGGTTCCT
This sequence comes from Drosophila sturtevanti, assembly GCA_018150375.1. Classification (NCBI taxonomy): domain Eukaryota; kingdom Metazoa; phylum Arthropoda; class Insecta; order Diptera; family Drosophilidae; genus Drosophila; species Drosophila sturtevanti. The sequence continues at coordinate 9,852 of JAECWJ010000294.1, forward strand.
TACGGAAGGGTGATTTGTTTATAATAATAATTTTGGGGTTTTTTAAGTAAGGAAGGGTGATTTGATTATAATAAAGTGTGAGATTGGTTTTGTGTGGGGTGATGGATATATTACTATATATATATACTTATATATTATATCTATGTACATATTTTTACTATATATATATATATATATATATATATATACCTATATATACTATATATATATATATAGACTTATATGAATACTCATAATTATATATTTATATTTTTGTTGAGTGGTAAAACTGCCTCGTGCGCAAACTAACCCTAGACAACTTCAAGAAATTCACAAAGTCGACAATGATGTAACAAGAAGAAATATGACTATCAGTAGAAATTTAAGCTGCCACAGACGCGAATTTAGAAGAAAACTTCCAAAGAGAAATACGTGCTCGTTTAAGTAAAAAAGAAGTAAAGAAATTTTTCTGCAAATGTTCCATGTAAAATTAACGTTTACCTTTTGGCTGGTCCATTATTTTACTTTTAAGCCTATAATCACACAAATAACTATAATCATCTTACAATTTTTAGAACGAAAATGTACCACATTCTGATAAAACTTAATAGAAGCGTTAAGAAGCACATTAAACTCACAAATATTAAAATACGTAGCAATCGCTTGAAAAACAACAGATTTGTTGAAGGTAAGCCTTATTCAGCCCGATCCTTCCAATGGGAGCTATATGACATAGTCGTCCGATCGGAATTATTCCGAGATATACAAAACCTGCCGCAAAGAAGCCTACGACATACGGACAGACGGACGTACGCACATACGGGTAGACGGACAGGGCTGGCTCAATTCGTCTATTCAAGCTGATCAAGATTATATATACTTCATATAGTCGGAGATGCTTCCTTCTGTGCGTTGCAAACTTCAGACTAAAATTAATAAACTGCAAGGGTATAAAAATTATGAATGAAAGTCATTTCACCGACTTGCGTATCTCATGTATGTTAAATTATGTGCATATTTTCAAGTTAAACACTTGTCTGATATATTTTTAGCAAATTGGAACTTAGCGATTCCAACATCTCCTATATTCTCTTATTTTCAGTTCGTGAAACTAGACATTTATTTACACAATACTTTTCGGGTTCACTATGTCGAGAAATGGATTAATGAATGTATTGCAAACTCGTGTCATGCATTTATCTTTTCTTTTATCACATCGTAGTTCTTGTTGGATTAGCCGAAGAGTTGAAGAAGGCATTAAGTATTAACAAGAGGAACTTTTGTGTAACCAGTGTCAACTACCTGGGATATGTCATCGACAAAGACGACGTATGCACTGATCCAAATAAAATTTTCTTTATAGAAGTCAGGGCATGGCGTAAATGTCTAAAGGAAAAAACCGATTCCCAATTTTTTTGGGTAATAAAAATTATTTATCCTTCCATCTCCCCCAACAAAACCACGGCCCCCCCCTTTTTTTTTAATTTTAACCCCCCAAAAAATATTTCTTTTATATATTTAATAAATATTATTGGCTGAATCCACTCAACAAATTAAAGGCAACCTTCAAACAAGACCTTCTCTCAAAAAGAATTTTTCGTTGTTTTGGAGTACCCGATCATTTTTGTTTTTTAAGATTTGGTTCACATCTGTCCATTAGATGTTCCCCTATCAAGCTTTACATGGATTGATATAAACACACATGGCTCAAACTATCAGTTGGTAAAAAAATTATCAGTAGTTGATCCTCTAACCAGTTCCGATAACTTAGCGTTATTCCGCAAAGATATACAACACAATATTCGGGAAACAGATCGGAAAAACGCTGCACAGTTTAACCTTCGCGCAAAACATTTTTAGTTTAAAGTTGGCCAAAAAAGTCTGTAAAAGAAATTTTATTCAGAGTTTATTTTCACACAATTATTATTCCAAGCTGGGATTGCAATTTGCAAAATGTCGAATTCAAAACTGATATCAATTAGAAGACTTACAGAGAAAGGAGGCCGATACATATTGTGTCAAACAATTTAGAAGCTTATTTCCGCTAATACGGCTGCAATTGGTGGTTAATTATTTTTTGTATATACAAATTATAAAACTTTAACTAGGCTGCCCTATGACGCGCTGTTTGGGTAAAAGTATAGCCATACACCGCCAAGTCAAAACATCGCGGCTTCGCTATTTCGGTATATATTGCAAACACTCAGCTTTTCGCTCTCTTATATTTAGTTCTAATTCAAGAAAGCAACAACACACAGTTAACTCAAACACAGTTTTCTGTCTTTTTCGCAGTCTGTTTGTAGTTTTCTCAAGCACTTGTTCGTATATATATTTTGTTTGTGTATATGTACATATGTACAATAAAACGTACATATATAAACGTTTACAATGGGCTGCAAATACTTGGTACTTAATGGGGGTTGATTTATAGACATTATTGATTTATGTCGGTATTTATAATCCAATCTGATTCAAACTTGGAGGTATAGTGTAATTAGAATTATCATCAAATATGTACTTCTATACTTCTATTTTTGTGAGCTCTTGCTAACATCAATGAATTCGGCTAATACTAATCGCGATTAACTTTAATTTTTGTTGAAAAATCCGGTGTTTGCTCCTCCGTTTAACTCAAACTCGCACTAATCGTTTTATTTGCATTCTACAAACGCAAAATCAAAATATTAAAATTACTCTTTTGCGCAACATCATAGATTTAATATCATTGTTGTTGCGCTTTTAACTGTTGCTCATGCGTTTGCAAACTTTGCCGTTGTAAGTCGCTCTCGCGTTTTGACCCACAAATTGTTATTGTATTTGCAGTGTTTGTTCGCGCTCAACTCTACCTCTGTGTGTGGATTTCTAAATTATATAAATAAAATTGGAACTCTCCTGCACCCCATAACGTCACGCATGTTAAATGTGTGTGTGGCTACACAGCCAGGGTAAGGGATAGTTTGGAGCACGTAGGGGGGCTTAAATGGGTCTTTGACTCTTGCCAGCCAGAGCACCACATTCTCCATTTATATTTCGTTTTCCATTTCCTATCCTATCTATTTCCATTTCTCCAGGAAATGGTCTCCTTTTACAGGCAAATCAACCTGTCGTTTCCGATAAGTCTGGGCATATATCCAATATAGGGAATATTGCCAATAGGGATCATGTCAGAGGCCTACATACGGACACTAAGATTGACTAAGCTGCAGTTATTAATGCTGTGTTTGATCCTTTGTCTGGTCTCTGTAGACCTCTAACAGACCTTCTTCCGAAGAAACACATATTCTAGGCTTGATCCAGAACATTCGACAGATGACGTCTTAGCTTTCAAGAGATATCTCTTCTTTTAAAATTAGTGTCCCGGTCGAACTGTTTGACTGTATTTGGTGTAACAGTTTTTGGCCAGATCACATTTTAATTAATGAGTACACGGAATAAAGAAAATTCGAGGTCCTGTTAAGCTTTCCATTCCACAGTGGTTTTTTTTTCGTTTATTTTGGCTTAAAGCCTAAATTTAAAGCTATTGAAGTGAAACTTGGTTTGTATACATTTTTTATGTTTCTTTAGTGTCCTACTCAGTTTCATGGCATTTGGAGCACTATTAAAAAAAAGCTGCCATATAAAGCTTTGAAGGTTCTATTAAAAAATTTTAATTTTAAATTTAAAAAAAAACACAATTTTAAAAGAATTCATTTGAATTAAAAAAGAAAAAAACAGTTTTATAGAAATTCATTGAGTTTGGCAGTTATCTCCCTGGGCTGGTGATTAGTCCTTCCTAGTCCTTCTATAAAAAAAAATACATTTGGAAAAATCTGAAATAAGCTTTGTTATGTTATAAAAATTACTCAGTTCACTTGAAGTTCAAAATATTCATCTTCTGAAGCAACAACCTCTAGTCCATCCTGTTCTTCATAATCTTCATCTGATGAATGTTGGTCAGAATCTGGATCATTATTGTTAGACTGCGTTTCAAAATGTGGTCCCATTTTTTATTGAGTTTGGTCGCTGCTTTAAGTATATACTAGATAAAAACGGATCAGATGTATCCATTGATCTATTGAAGACGTCTGTGATGTTATCTAGTCGACTACATTTTCTTGAGTGGGCCCTTCTGTCGCGCTTGTATAATTTATTTCGGGATTCCGATGCATGTTCCCCAAGGCAGCCTACGGGAACTATACAAGTGTCTATTATTTGGTGCCCATGTACTAAGACTTTTTGAACAGTGGGCGACATGGGGTACCAAGGATACTTTTCCTGATATGCCACAAAAACTTTAGCACAGAAAGCTTTGAACTTAGCTGAGTCTATATCGTACTCGCAGTTTATCGTTATCAATATTGTCTGAAAGCTTTTTAAAATGTCACAGTCAAAATCAAGAATTGATCACAATAAGTCAGGATTGGAAAATGCTCTTCTCGCTGTGTTGCCATCATTGGAGTTCCCACTGCCATTTGAAATAGGTTTGTCTACATTCAATCCCATTTGTTTCATCATTTTTCCCTTGACATGCCACTTGGACTGATTTCAAATTGAAGGGCATGTGATTTAGCTGACAATACGTTTAGAACTTTACCATTTATCAGTGTCATGTGTCCAGTATACTGCACATATATACATTTCTCTTTAAATTTATATAAAAATATTTGCATGTTGAGAATCTGGGCATCTAAATTGTCTTTTTCTGATAATATGAGCTCGGTACTTTCCTTGGTGAATTCGATTTTTAATGGTCGACAAAATCTAACAGATCGCGGAGCCCTATTAATCCAAATTATTTGTTTTGTCTCATTTATCAATTTTAATGGGACAATTGTAGTAACAAACAGTGAACTGTCAATCGATTCACTATCGTGGTTCTGGAAACGCTGTTTGTATACACTCTGGCCGGACGAACCATCAAATCCATAGCTGAAAATTAGTTTGCAATGTACCAAGTTGGGAAGTGTTTCCAGGACTTCATGTTGCATTTCCAGAATAGAAGATGTATGGTTCAAAAGATTTTGAAGTGAAACATACGCTTTATTTTCATAATATTGAATTTCTTTTGGCCGGAGTTTTAATTTCGAATTAAGTACGGCTGGATATGTTGGATATATATCATAACCCTGCATTTTAGCATTCCGTTGTATATTTATATACTGACTTTTTTGTAAATCCATTTTCCAATAGAAAAGCAAGTGCACAGTCAGCGGACATTTGCTTTGGCTCGTCTGTAAAAAGTTTACTTTTTACCTGATTTAAGTGTCGCGACTCCCAGCAGCTTTCAAAACAACAGCTAAATCTTTTTCTTTTGATTTTTTAGCAGAAACTGTAGCAGCATGTATAAGTAAGGGAGATGAGTTGTTATTTTGATCGGAAAGCTCAGCAGCTAATTTTCTTTTGAGGCGAGGACCAGCGTTCTCGTAATCACACTTTGGACGACCCATTTTTTTCTGTTGAACAGAGACCGGAAATTTCTATGGAAGTGTGTTTTCAAGCCATTTTGCATGCTTTCCTTTAAATCTTGCCAGAGTTGAATTACACTTTGGCAAGTGTTTATTTATATAATTAACGAAAGCTTTCACGTTTTCATTTATTGTCCTAATGCTGTCGTCATTTATATGCTTTTGTTCAATGTTTTGCAACATATGATGTTGTACTGCGTCACGGGAACGATTGTTGTTATTCCAAACGTCAAGCAGCTCCGCCCGCTTGAACACATATTGTATTACAAAAATCTCGAATTGTGGTGCAGTAGTAGTTGTGGTTGTTGATATTTGCGATCGACTTTAGAGCTGAGAGGGAGTCTGTGCAGATTGCGTGATGTTGGTTTGTTTGTTTTGCCAGTATGCATGCGTCTAAAATAGCAAAGATTTCAGCAGTGAAGATTGAGCTGTGGTTGGGTAGTTGGGAATATTTAATGGTTTCAGTTTCGGTGGTTATGCTGTAGGAGGTACCAGAGTCTGACTTCGAACCGTCAGTATATGAACTTGATTTTCATTTCATCTTTTAGTTCAAA